>CAJNOL010003014.1:0-27965 GCA_905250125.1 Rotaria sordida | reverse complement strand
ATTATTATTTTGAATATTTCTTATGCATACTTGTTTGAAATCGATATATATATTACAACTAATATCAAGTAGTGAAAAATTCTCTTTGCAAAAATATGATTGAATTTATTATGTGATATACAGTAGTCGCAAAATGTCCTGCTGTCAGGTTAGAAATACATAAACTTCAATCCTTTCGCCTGATATTTTGACTAGAAATAGAGCTTAGTAAAAAATATTATTGCAAACAGCAACCCGAGATTGATAGATCTTAATATAAAGCATTTACGATGAAAACACTAATTTTTCTTCTAGGGCTGCAAAAAAGACTTTTTAAACACTTTTCTGGTTTTCTACTATATAAAAGTGTTAATCTCCATTTTGTTATTAATAAATAAAAGTTTGCATGTCAATATTATGTCACAGATAGAGTACTCCAATTTACTGTAATCTTGAGATGGCGAGGAATCTCCATTATCTGCGATGGTCTCAGCATGTATATCTTCTCCATTGACAACTGTGATCATGAAATTTTCAAAAATAACTTGATTAGACCAGACCACTCGTTGGAGAAAATTTCGAGGTAAATGGTTAAAATTAGCAGAAGATATCGATCACTTTCCGACGATTCTCATCAACTCACATGTGGAGATTATTCAAAGTTTAGTTCATAATTTAGACAAATTGACATGAAATTTTTATTGATGAGAAAGACAATGCTGAGCTATCGAATGAAGGAACTAACGTCATGAGATTTATTTTCTATGTTGAGATATCTTCATCTGAAGAAAAAATCAATGTTGATCTTCTAAACTCGTCTGTATGAAGGTCGATCAAGTCCTGATTAGTCCTTACGATCCGAGTTCAACATATTCTATTTGTGATCAAACTATGAGACCAAAGGATTAAACTTCAGGTACTTTTGGGGACTAGTGTAGTTTTTTTTATAATTTTCTACAAATTTCGAACAGATCAATTAGAAACATGACATATTAATGTTACGATTAAAAAATTATGTTGTTCAGTATCACTAATTGTGTTTATAATAAAGGATCTATTTCCGATTTGAAATGATGTATTGCACATTAAACTACGAAAAAATTAGAAAATTTCTCTATGATTATTTCAATTTTCTAATCAGATCATGAGATTAAAAGGACTACAATTATATAGATGTTTGCTAATTCAGGATATATATATTTATTAAATCATCGTGAAAAATCAATTATTTCTATCAATTATTAAACGTTATAAGATAATCAAATGAAACATTTTCTAGATTAATTATTTTCATGACAATAACCGACTAAAATCTTTTATTTCACAATCAAAAAATAAACTTCTGCGATCAAAATATTAATACGAGGACAACACTAGCCAAAACATATAACTCCAAAAAAAACATCATAATAGCAACTAGTTGTGGTGGTTAATTGAGTAGTATGTGTTGTCGTTGACGTTTTGTTTGTAGTACTAGTCACGGTTTCCATCATACTAGTAAATGTGTTGCTGATCGAAGTTGTTTTAGTTGTAGTAATTCCTTCGGTTGTTATCATATCAGTCATGGCTATAGTCGTAGACAACAAATCGCTATTGGAATCCGATAAAGGACTAGAAATTGAATTCGTGCTTGTTAATGCAGTTGCATTTGATGACAAAGTTAATTCAATGGTTTCTTTATCAAATGGTATCGTTATATTCGATAAAATGTATAAAGAATTACTTTCAGATAAAATAGTACCAGTGGCTATCGTCAATGATGAAAATAGTAAACAGCTATAATTATTTTTATAACAATTAATAGCCACATAATCATATGTTGATAGAAGTGCAGCACAAATACATGCATTACATGATGATGTCTGCTCGAAGGATATCAACATTGTTGTGACGTTATCAATTGAAACATTATAGGTGAGCACAAAATTTGATATCAATCGAATTTGACGTGGATAGGCAATATTAAAAAAGATTAACATAAAAATAAAGTATGAAACAGTCATACCTTTACTATCGGACATTATTTTTATTTTTATTTTTTCGTTTATTCTCAAAAACTATTTTTTCTCATATGCAAATGAATATTTTTAGAATGTAATTATACTTAAGAGAAAAAATTTGACTGATGGAATAATAGAAAAACTCTTTAACTTGCTATAGTAACTCAATTTTAATTTCATCATATAGAAGAAATTGAAAATCATCAACTATTATAATTATTGCAGATAAAACTCAAATATTAAAGTTATTAATTCAAGAAAAAAAAATCAATTAGCTGTGTTCAAAGATACATAAACTAATATAAAGTTAATCAAACAAGAATTAAATAAGATATTCTTGCTTCTATTCTTTTCAAATTCTTCCCTAGTCAAACTTTGTTTTTCATGTGCATGAACTACCTAAATATCTTAGGCAAGAAAGTCATGTGCTATGAACATGTCTTGATGACTTTGATGAACTTAAGCGCTTGTAAAAATGATCACAAATGGAATATTGCATGAAAAAAAAACCGATACGAGCTGCACAGATTATCAGCATAAGCCCATTCCGATCGCAAGCCAGTGATAATAATACACCAATAGAATTATTTGTAATGTATGAAGCCAATTTTAATTAAATTTTATATTCAAAGTGCTTCGAATCTTACAATGGAGGTGTTTGTGTTGTGAGTTAAATCGATTAGACATATTAAAGTCAAATGAAAGCTCTCACCGCCAAAGTAACAAGTTTAAAATATTAGCTCTCCTTGACTTGTCTATCGGGAGATATTTAAAGTTCAAGGTATATGAAATTTAAGCATAAAAATGAATCAGAGAAGGTTTTTTCTACTATTGAAAGGATAAAATATAGTGTTGTTCGGGCCAATTATGGGGTTTGTAGGGATGCTCTATCATATGGCCCGAACCACACCATGTTTTGTTCTTATAATAGTGGAGTGAATTTTTCCTGTAGCTCATGGAACCGGCATTTTCTATGAGCCACTAGCAAAATTTAAATCTACTATTATAAGAACAAAACATGGTGTGATTCGGGCCATATGATAGAGCATCCCTACAAACCCCATAATTGGCTCGAATAACACTATATTTTATCCTTTCAATAGTAGAAAAAACCTTCTCTGATTCATTTTTATGCCTAAATTTTATATACCTTGAACTTTAAATATCTCCTTATAGAAAAGTTAAGGGGAGCTAATATTTTAACCTTGTTACTTTGGCGATGAGAGCTTTCATTTGATCTTAATATGTCTAATCGATTTAACTTACAACACAAACACCTCCATTGTTAGTAAAAATGCACAGTTTAAATATTAAAAATTGTAACAGACGGGTCAAAAAGGAATCTACATAAGTAATTTGATTCCGATATTCTCCATGACAAGTAGTATTCTTTCGTTCTGAGCAGAATAACTATTATTATCTTGTTCTCGTTGATCGTTTCAAATATTCTCATCTGTATGATTTTCGTAAGTTCAATGTACAAGTTGCTTTAATTGTGCACAATACTCAAAATACTTGTCCAGGAAAAGAAAACTTTTGCTTGAAATTCATAATAAAAAGAGTCTAAATTGACTATTAAGAAAACAGAGAATCTGAAAAGAATTGTGGTAAGAATGCCGATTTATCTTTTTCTTATTAATCTCATCAATACTATAATTGTTTTAAATTATATTATTATTCTGTTTATTTTCTTTAATACTTATAATTTCTCATAAAAAGTTCAACAAAATTAAATAATAGTAAAAAGAAATTTAGAACTAGTCCGTATTAAGGATTTATGAGAATAAAATGCAAGAATCTTTCTTGATTACTCATAATATTATTTTATTCTGTGATTACAAAAAAAAAGGAATTAGATTTCATTTTCAAAAATTGCAAAATTTTTTGCAAATGAGAGAGACGTGATTTTGTCACTTAAGATGGTATGTATCGAATTCTAGTCTGATTTATAAGATCTTATTCCTTTTACAAAATATCAGATTATACATATAAGAAGAATGTTGCCTATTTCTTTTTTCTACATAAAAACAATCTAAAATCAATAGAGGCAAGAATATTGACTTACTAAGGAAAATAAAAAAATAAAATTTTCGCATATAAAAAAAAATGGTTGGTTGCATTGTTAAATCAATAAGCAAACAAACCTATTCGTATTAAGGGATGAAAAATGAGGAGAGATCAATATTAGTAATAAGCAGTTCGGTTTTTTATTTCTTTAATATTTAGTGACGCATATATATAAAATACTTATAATTATATACGTGTATAAATATCCGGTCTGATCCGTGCGTCCTTGATTATTATAATCATTTTCAAGTATTCTCAGTATGACAAAGATGCTGATTTCTGACACCATAATTCTACTACTGTTAACATTCAGTTTTCAAATCGCAAATATTTTTGCAAGTAAACTCAATTTTATTACCTAATAAAAAATCTTTTTAATTCATAGTTTAGAAATTAATTGATAAAGTCTACTTTTTTTTGTCTATTTAGTCCCATGCAATAATAATACTATCACTCATCAACTACAAAATGATACTATACAAATCATATTTTTATCAACTGATATAATAAATTTAAATCGAACAGTTCAATGTACAGCAAATTCTTCAATAGAATCTATTCATGGATATGTATATAATTGTACTGGACTTGGTTATGGCCAAAGTGATCAAATATCTATTGGAATAGAACATGATAATGGTACTTTAGAAACTTGTTTCATAACATATGCTACAAGTATGAAAATGACTAATTTATGTTGTTACATGTCTTTTTTTGTTTTGAAATTTCATTTTAGATTTACAACCACCAACTTTAGCATATATCAATGTAACCGGTGATAGAGTTCGTTTAGGTATTGAACATCCAATAGGATCTTTCGATTATGTTATTATTTATTGTTCGGATGAAAAAACACATATAATATTCAATACTAGCGCACCATTAGAATATTCTATAATTAGTGTCGACTGTTCATTTCTACTAGATATGCCACTAATGAGTTTTGTACTTGAAACTATTAAGGAAGATTTTACTCCAGCAGTTACTCACGTTGTCCAAGAAGGTGATTGAACAAAACAAAAACAAAAAAAATTAATAATAATAATTTTTCTTTGTATTTTAGTTCCTTTACCTGTTCCATTTACATATTCATTTGATTCACTTCTACTTACTGTCATTGCAAATTCACCACCAAAAATAAATCTTCCTAGTATATATGAATTTAATTTAATATTTCATGATAAACAAAATGAAAATATTACTTATGAGAGAATAAAAGTATCCAATTTTCAACTTAATCCAAATTCCACATTTAAGTATGGTCTTATACCTAATCTTAGACATGAAATTATTTTTACTCATACTATCAATTCAATTGGTTACGCTTTGTCGAAATCGAATACAACACCAAGTATTTCGTTTTGAAAAATTTTTTTTTTTTGTTAAATCTATGTAGTTATTCCATTTTTTGTTTTTTATTTGTTTAGCATCGAATGTTTTATATCCATATGAAGTAACAAATGTTCGTATACAAGAAGATTTTAATAATATTATGCTTAGTTGGACAGATACTCATTCTGAATATGATCCTATTGAATTTATTGTTTTATGTAATTCAAGTGAAAATTCAATGAGAAAAGTTAATAGAAATACAACATATACTTGTCAACAAACAACATTTAATGAAATAAGTATAATTTCTATTCAAACACGAGTAGCTATTCCTGGTTATATACATGATCGAATAGCTGCTGTAGGAATTAATGGTATTATATTAGTACTTTTTCTTTTTGTTCATTTGTTTTTTTTTTTTGTTTTGTTTAAAATTTATTCTAGTTAAACAAATACCTGATATACCATTATTTGATGTTTTCAATAAAACAGAAACTACTATTATGATACAATGGAATTATAATAATTCATTCATATCAAATTTATTTGAATATAAAATTCAATGTGGTTCACATGATGATTTTCATCCAATTGATATTCAATCAAATGCATATCAATGTCAATCACTTGAAGAAGCTACACTTTTTATTATTACAATGTCTTTAGTTAATATTAATAATACTATTCAACGATTAAGAAGTATTCAGGCGAATACATGTAAATGAATTATAAATATGAAAATTTATATTTTAATTTTTTTATATTTTTCTTTAGTACTCCAAAAAAGTAAATGTAGAACTCACCATTATCCTCCTGATATTAATGCTACACGTATAGTTATAATTGAATGGAGTCCTCCAAACAAAAATTTTGAAAAAATATATGTCTACTGTCCATCAACATATTTTGTTTTTGACTATCATGAAGTAACATCAGTTATGTTTGTTAAATGTGAAGTTACAAGTGGAAGACAATATAATGTGACATTTGTAACTTTTAAAAGTGGTTTTGAACCAGCAGTTCTTCAATGTCCAGATACTGCACCAAGTATGAGTGAATTTATAATGTATAAAACAAAAGAAAAACGTATTCTTTCATATATTTAGTCGATTCGACAACAACAACTACAACGACATCAACAACAACGACATCAACAACAACGACATCAACAACAACCACATCAACAACGACCACATCAACAACAACGACATCAACAATAACGACATCAACAACAACCACACCAACAACAACGACATCAACATCAACAACAACCTCATCAACAACAACCACACCAACAACAACGACATCAACAACAACCACATCAACAACAACCACACCAACAACAACGACATCAACAACAACCACATCAACAACAGCGACATCAACAACAACCACATCAACAACAACGACATCAACACCAAATGGGAATATAACGAGCTCAACAACGACATCAATACCGGGAACTGATACAACGGATTCAACAACGACATCAACACCGGGAACTGATACAACGGATTCAACAATGACCACAGGGCCAGGTGCTACCTCAACTTGTTCGTCAGATGATTTATTGAAAATGAGGGATGATTTATTGAAAATGAGAGATGATTTATCAAGATGGCGTACGGCAGCTATTATTGCTTTTATCATTGCTGGATTCTTACTGCTGGCTACTATTTGTCTTATTATTTTCTCAACCTTAGTAGTTTTACGAAATCGACATAGTAATACTGATGATTAATATGTCTACATGTGGGCTAAATAAATATGCACACTTATTGGATCATAAATACTGCATGTCATAATGAGAAAGAAAATCTAATATTTTACCTTTTTATTTTCTCTATGTATAATCTTCATATAATACTTTTTTGTTTTTTTTTTGTGTCTTATATCACTAAAAAGTATGTTGACATTTGGATTCTAAATTCATGAAGAAAAAAAAGCATCTATCAGTTGGAATGATAAAAAGAACGAATAGAATCAACTTGTTTTGAATGTATAGAATTACTACAACTATTCAGCATCTTTTGGTTAAACGACTTGTTCACGTGACACGACACTTCTCTGATTAAGTTTTTTGAAAATTTTTTTTTTAGATGGCCAGATCTGGATTCATTATGAAATTCAGTTTTTCACAATAATTACGAATTTGATGTTTGTTCTTTAAGAAAATTGAATTTTGGCATCAAAATCGGTTTTAAACTTTTCAAAAATCGTATATTATATTTCCTAACAACGGGTTTTTTTCAAAAAATGCTGAGTAACATACTATTCGATGCAGAACCTAATTCTCTAGAAAATGGCCAATTTATTTTTTACTTTCGTTACTAAGAATAACTGGTACATTCTTGTACATTTTTCGACTTACTGTACAGTTAATGAGTCCTTTCCTCTCGTTTTGATGTAACAATTTGATTCTTGCGTAGAACGATTAGATATACGGAAAAGATCAATATGTCTGAAAATCAAGTATTTTTGAGCACATTAAGTGCCTCGTTCCAAGAGATTGTAAAGTACATTTATATATTAAAATAGTATAGAAAAAATGCGCACTAAATAACAACATCTAATGTTCATTTTAAAGGATAATTACAAGAGAAAGAAATAGAAAAAACATATGGGATAGTTCAAATTAACTTTAATGAGAACAATGTTGAAATAGATTTTTAGCAACTATGTGATTATTTAATCCACTAAATTACAATTTGCAATTAGAAGACATATTATCCTTTCAATGTGTAAATATCGTTAAGCTACACTCGTATTCGGTATCAGAATAGCCTATTATCACTAATACTCAAACATGTGTACATCAGTTGAATTCACTTCTACCGCAATAGTTTAGCCCGTAATGATATTATACGGTTGCTTCTATATTCGAGATCGGCAAAACGATGAAAAAACTAACTGGCGTTATGAAAACTATAAAAAATTTAATTGTCATTATTGCACATGATCCAATCAAAATATTACTAAGAAAATTCCATGAAAATCTCATCGAGTGTGCAAACAATATACAAGAGTCAACTGATACTGTTTTATCACAGTTACTAAATTGAGCATGTTTACCTCATTAAATTAGAATATCTGGATAGAACATGAATACTTGTAACATTTTATGTGTCAATACGATAATCAAAATGAATTGTTCTTCGTTTGCCTTCTTTATACATCTACATATTTCAGCTTATGATTGTGAATATAAAGTAAAAATTGTTATTTGTTTTATCTTTTTCCTTTTTTCTAATTGTGTATCGAAGTGAAAATTAGGTTTTGTTATTTCGTGTGTATCTTTTTGGATCGTAAGTTCAAGGTTCTAATTATTAACTATAAGATCCAACACAGGTAGTATGAGTTTCTGATGTCGATCTAGCCATTAGTCATGGTTTTCAATTTGAACTTCAGGATGAAAATAATGTAATTTTATCCAATAAAATATGTACTTTAAAAGATCAGATTATAATTAAAAGTTAATTGTTTAATAGGATCGTCTTGGTAGATCAAACGGATATGTTAGACTTAAAATATTTCTTATAGAGTGTAATCAATCATGGATTTACATGATCTTGATATAATGCAGATGTTTTAACTGATGAGATGTACGGATAGATATCACACATTGAGAATAGATATTTGAACAAGAAAATATCAACATGAAATATATTGCTCAAATTTTCTTATAGAATATTACAATATCATATGCATATGTGAGTAGTTTTAGTCAATTTTCTGACAAAATAAATCTTCATATCTATTGAATCGCTTGTGTTTTTTTCGTTTAGATTTGATACAAATAATATGATGGATCTAGTTCAGAAGCGTACAGGTATTTGTATGCTGAAAATAGGCTTTTCTATGTATACAAAGAAATGAGCATGAAAAAAAAATTAGTCAACTCTCGATATATTTTAACTGAAAGTAGACATACAGCAAAGCAAAAAAATATTCGCATATCTGTAAGATTTGTTTTTGCATTTTTGGACTTGCGTAAGAACAACAAAAGATGAAAGTTTTTCCTGATTGATGAGCGTCAGCCCATCGCTTTTTTTTTTGGTATTCTGTATGATATACGAATTAAAAATCTAGATTATTGCTTCAACTTCTAGGAATCTATAGCATAAAACTATACTACTTTTTAAATTATCCAGAACGAAACTCTTTTCTCTTTTATACATCATTCTATTTCTTTTAAAATCCTTTTGACAAGCAACTGATTGTCTTCTAATCTTATAGCTATCAGATTTTATAATCTGTCTATTTCAGATGTTACAATTTATTTTCAATATTCATTAATTTATTGTAGACAAAAAAAAACTAAACTTGAAATTTTTACTAATATGTGTTATAAAATGACCAAACAATAATCAATTAATATCTTCTATAACAAATAATTTATATTGTCATAAGCGAAAGAACAATAATCATGAATACACAATATGTAATAAATAGAATATCATCAAGGAACGAAAAAAAATCAAGTCTCTTCACAACAGCGAAAATAATAAAAATATGTCATTAACTCTTTCGCGACAGGTGTTCTATATATAGAACGGTGACATTTTTCCTTTGATACAGATACTAAAATTATACTCGAAGTACAAATTGATATTAGTACCTAACGAGTTCTGTCTATTATAACGAAAGATAGACTAGAGACGACGAAAGTTTTGCAGCAAACATGCACTTTTAATGCAAAACTTTCAACATCCGTTCACGGTTTGCCTAAAAAATCTCGAAAAAAGTAAGTTTTTTTAGCTCTGTAGGTCTTATACTTCTACATTCTCTCTCCTTTCTTTCCTTCTGTCAGTGTTATAGTATGGCACCTCACGATTCGTGATCCGAAGCAGGCAACAAAAACGAGCTACGAATGCAGGAAATGTAATATTAGCTTAGGCGTAACGTTCCGTTTTGAGACCCATCATATATTCAGATACTTCTAATAAAAATTATATTATAAAGGGTGGAGTCCATTAGATGCTGTGACTTCCACCAATGGAAAAGACGACTTTGACTTCTAGACGTACAAGATTTTTACAGATTGTAATAGGGACTATTGTTCCATTAGATACGAACAAATTTTTCACTAAAAATAACTCCGTCATGAATGGATTGATCAACGCATACATTCCATTTGATTACATAAAATCAATTTTTGGATATGGGCTAAGAAAGACTTATCCATACCCTCTTGTCAATTTTTTTAATAACAGTTCTGCTCAATTTTGATTGTTCTATCCGACGCTATCATTAAATTTCATCGAATCTAAACATGAGGTTCAGAATTCGCTGAAATTTATGCGTTTTCAGAGAAAATCTGGCCAATTGCTGGAGCTTCAATTCACAAATAACGTATGTGTAGTATTGAGACCCTACAAATTCATGTTAACTGTGCTCAATTTTGAATGCTGAATCCGATGTAATCCCATGATTTTGTTGAAAAGTTAAAAAAGATTACGGAATTGATCGAAGTTTTTTTTTCAGAACTCATAAATTTCGACCAACTCTGAATCTTATGTTTTAGATTCGATGAAATCTAATGATAACATCGGATAGAGCAATTAAAACTGATCAGAACTATTATTAAAAAAAAAAAAACTTGACAGGACAATGAGTTCTCAACACTAAGGAAAAGTCATCTTTGAAACCACTATCTGGGAATCCTTAAGTTGAATACTATCCTGAAGTGTTTAAGTTAAATATTAGGAAGATATTCTAGCTCAATATACACTGATAGATGTGTACAAAGATGTTTATATTTTTTTCATAATCTGATGTCATCACTTTCAATTCTGAGAACTATTTTGAATTTTTATGTTGAGACTTATAGTTTCTAATGGTTGCAAAGATTGTAAGTAAAAACAAAAAAAGTTAGAACTGTATAAGAATCGTTTTCATAGTGTTGTTCGAACAATAAATAGGCACAAATATGTTTTGCTACGTATTTACAGAGACAACTTGTCTTCTTAACGATGGATAGACAAATTATTTTTTGTAGTAAGAAAAAGAAAAGTATTAAAAGAGAATGTAACGAAAAACTAATATTGTTGATCAAATAATCTCATTAGAGCTATCAAAATCTTCAATCTTTTTTTTGTCACTGAATTTATCAACGAAAGATCTTTTCCATGAAAACAATATTTCATGCAAAGAAAAAAGAAATTCAATAGGCAAACAAAGATTATCATACATTTTCTATAAAGTATTAATCATAATTATTTTTAAGCAAAGATAATTATCATATGTTATTACTTGTTAAAACAATGAGAAAATCTTACTTTCGACTGGAAAATCATCGAAGTTCATTAGCAATTCATAATAATAACTATCAAAGAATACGTTGCTTTTTTGATTTCTTACCAGAAATCGTTTTCGTACTGATCAATCGCTTTTGAATTCAGACTCTGTGTATAAGATAGACTTCAATGAGATATGAAAAATCTCAAAAGGATAAGTCCTCTTAGAGCTTCTGTTTAGAGTTATAGATATTTTACTAGAAATTTAGTCTCTGGCTTGATATTTTTGTTTCTTAGTAATTCTCTTCCTGAAAATACTGTTATTATTATTTGTGACGTTTCAGCAAGTCGATGCTGCCTTCTTCAGACTTTATTAATAGAAATAAGTTAACATTCAGTGTTTAAATACAAAATACAAAACGTACTCAAATGAACTCTAGATTTTTCTTTATTTTTCTATTCTTCTTTTTCTTTTCTATTATGATTTTTGATAATGTATCGGCAGAAGATGATATACAACGTGACTTCTACCACGTATCACCGTCTTGCCGACCCACTATCAAAAATCATAATAGAAAAGAAAAAGAAGAATAGAAAAATAAAGAAAAATCTAGAGTTCATTTGAGTACGTTTTGTATTTTGTATTTAAACACTGAATGTTAACTTATTTCTATTAATAAAGTCTGAAGAAGGCAACATCGACTTGCTGAAACGTCACAAATAATAACAACAATATTTTCAGGAAGAGAATTACTAAGAAACAAAAATCATTTATGATCTTCCTTAACAAATATGAATCTGGCTTGGTATATACCAAAAAAATGAATGACGGTACTTCACTTTGATTTTTCACCTACAATTTCAGCTCAAAAGAATGCTTCGTTCTTGAAATATTAAAGTCTCAACAATCACTCATATTCTATGAAAAATGCTAGAATTTTTTTTGTTTTTTTGGGACTTTAGTATACTGAGAAGAAAATATTCTTTTGAGCTGAAATTTTCAGAACATCCTACTGACAAATAGATCTGTTTGTATGTAAAATCTCAGATCGAAAAATCATCATTCGATTTATTGGCATATATCATGCCAAAGACTGAGATTCCAAGAAAATCCCTATAACTCTGGCTAGAAGGTCTAGGGAGACTTATCTTTTTGAGGTTTTTTTTATATCTTACTGGAGTCTATTTTATGTATAGAGTACAAATTCAAAAGTAATTGATCAGTTGAAAATATTCTCTCGTTAGTACAAGACGATCTAACAATTCAATTATTTTTGCCTGTGAAATTATTCCTTATATAATCACAACTTTTAATTTGTAAAATTAGATTAGATATTCTTTGATTCTTATTCATCATATACGAATTCTTTTTTCTCGAAAGGTTTATTCGGTCGTACGTAATTATACATTAGAAATATTTACTTTTTTATTCTTCAAATCAATTACATTGTAATTTTAAAAATTGATTTATAGACTGTATCCAACATAATTAGAAAAAGCTCTTTTTAATACTGTTGTTTTTTTGACCTAAAGAAATAATGAATCAGATCATAGGTTTTTTTTTAAATCGCAATCTTATATTTGACTTATTCTTGAAGAAATTTGTGATTCAAGCTATTTTTATTGTACCCTAGATATGTATAATTCAAGATAGAGAAACATAAAAGCAGAAGATTATACGTTAAAGTTAAATATAGAAAGTTAAAGAGAGGTATTTGAGCACAATTAATGATATCAATCTTTCTTTTTTTTTTTTTTTATTACGTCTAAATAAAACTGCAGATAATAATTCATTCATGTACCAACAAATTTTACTATTTACTATCTTTAGTTCGCTTTATATGAAGTAGAAAAAAAATTTCTAATAAATAATAATAGATTCGATTACAAATCATGCATAACTCTAATTAATATATAAAATTAAAATTATGATGCTTATTTCAAGGATTATGTTTATATTATAAGATGTTTTCCTTTAATATGAATGAATAAATAAAAAATAAAAAACATACATTATTTATTTTCTTAATACATAAATGATGTCAAGATTAAAAATTATTTTTTCATTCAATATTATTTTTTTTCGAAAGAGGATTGTGTAAAAATAATATATAAAAATGTTTTACTTTGTAACGACCTTCAGATTAATTGATATGATTGAAATAATCATTAAGACTTATTGTTTTCTTTTAATAAAAATAAATCGATTGGAAAATAGTATTCAATCATTGGTTTATATCTTGTATGAATAAATAAAGAAAGAAGTAGATGGATAATAAATAACAATTGATTTTTCTTTTCCTTTTTTTCTCGCTTAGTTTTTTTTTTTCTTCCTTTTGTACCCTATTTTTTATCTACATTAGTAATCGATGAATATATGTACGCCCATGCAAAATAAACTACTTAAATATTATATTTCTTTTAACTGATTTTTTTTTAGTATTTACTCTGAACAAAACAGAATGTAAATACATTTTGAAATTCAAAAGAGAGTTGATACATATGTAGTCGTCTATTTGCAATTTGATCTTTCGTTACTTTAATCGATTTTTTTTTTCTTACATTCTGTAGTAAGCGTGATAATGTACTTTGACAAAAAGAAGCTTGAGTGAATTTTTTTTTTTGTACGACGTCATGTACTTCATGACGTGCAAGGAATTTGACGTCGTTTGAAAGTGACGATAACGATCGTTGCTAAGGCGTGAGCTGCTAACATCAGGTGTGTTGCTAATCTTCATATGTTTGTTTGTATTCTTTCAGCATCCAGGCGAGTTTTTTTTCTTCTCGTTCTGCTTAGATTCTTGAATAATGGTGGTGATGTACGACAGCTCTCACAATGTAAACAGATGTTTTTATTAATGTTTGTAGTTGTGATGGTGATGAGATACGTATAGAATTGTGATTTTGTATATAAAAAAGAGTATCAATTTTTTTGTCTATCAGTCATTTTTCTGACTATATCTCATTTTTTTTTCAGATGTCAATTGTAAAAAATTTCGAAAAAACTGATATGAAAAAGGAACATAAGGTAATATAAGATATTTCTTTTTTTTTAAATTTTCTTTATATAAATAAGTTTTATTCTAGGATTTATGTCGACGTCAATCTAATGACGACTTTGAAGAAACACCAACATGGGCTGCTGTTATAACTGTTCTTGGCTATGCGTTACTTAGTGTACTTGGATGGTTACGTGATTTTCTTCGTAATATTGGTATAGAAAAAAAAATGACTGCTCAAGATCCAAATCCAAAAGTATTTCTTTTTTACATTTTATCTATAGAATAATTTATGATTACGTATTTTCTTTTAAAACAAAAAACAAAACAGGATTTTGTTCCACTTTATCAAAGTTATGAATGTTTTTATACACGAAATTTATATACACGTATACGTGATGTATTTAATCAACCTATTGCTAGTGTTGCTGGAGCTACAGTTCAAGTTATGGAACGTCTTTCAGAAGATTTTAATTGGACATTTAAGTAAAAAAGCTAATAAACAATATTATAAATTGAAGTATAAATATTCGTGTTGTTTTATTTATAATATAGATTTAGTGGTAAAAAATTACCATCAATCAATCTCGGTTCATATAATTATTTGGGTTTTGCGGAAAATTCTGGTCCTTGTTCTGAACAAGCTATAAAATCTCTAGAAAAATATGGTATTACAACATCTAGTACACGTCATGAATTAGGTATACAACAATATATGAACGATCTTGAATCGTTAATGGCTGAATATTTAAATGTCGAAGATTGTATTGCTTTTGGTATGGGTTTTGCTACGAATGCATTAAATATTCCTACACTTGCCAGAAAAGTAAAATTAAAATTTTTTTTCGATTTAAAATTCATAAATAGAATTATTTTTTTATAATAGGGTGATTTAATACTTAGCGATAAACTTAATCATACTTCACTTATACTTGGTGCTCGTCTATCTGGAGCTGTTACTCGTACATTTAATCATAATGGTAAATATATAATTCAGTAAAAAAAAACCTCTTTCAATTGACGTATAGAAATAGAGAATGAAAATTTCACTCATTGAATTACCTAGCTTTTGCGAGATTAGTATATATTATAAGAATTTATTCTTTTCTACTGCTTTATATTACAAGTTTAGTTGGTACACTGACAGAGAAAAAATAAAGAATGATACCTTGATTCTTATTTTTGGATTATAAGTGCCTTTGGCAAAAATTTATTAGACACTTCAAAGTATGATATTCAAGTCATAAATGGTTATCATTAGTTCTATTCAAACTTAGTTCCACCTACAGTGTACTTCAAAAGTATCGCACCATTTTTCTTGTTTTGAGTCGTGTATTTTAACCATACAACATTAATTTAAAGCGACTATATGCCTGTATAGTAGAGGTTGAGTACTATACATATATATATATACGCCTATTTAATACCATAAAACTTTCAATATAAAATACAATAAAAAAAACAAAGTTCAGTGATAAGAAAAAATGACAACATGATATTATTGTTATGAAGGATCCTGTTGGATTCGGTCATCTATTCAGAAGACTTTGAAGGAACTAGAATCAATTTACCAATATACGACTAAGCATCCAGAGCGTGATCAGTTACTGATCATTGCGGTCCTTGACATCAGTCAGAAGTGTTTGTAGAAAATTTGTCTTATTTACAATTTTGTAGAGTTTTTCACCGACTGCAAGTTCATACACTTAACATCTATGATCATCTTCTCTTTGATAGAAAAAATACAGTTTTTCACTAATGGTGAGCCTCCTTGTCTTCGATATGTCGATTATAGAAAATGTGACCAGACGTCAAACTTTCTCAGAAATTGCCCACTATGTTGTACTACAAAATACACTATTGGGAAGTTGAAGTGTACATGTGAGTGTAACTATGATTGAAAGTAAGATCCACACCGCGCTATCATACTCTCTCAATTTTGAATAGGTGACTGAATCTCACAAGATCCTTCATAATAATAATATCATTTTGTCATTTTTTCTTAGCACTGAAGTTTGTTTTGTTTTTGTATTTCAATTTCAAAGTTTTATCGCATTAAGCAGGTGTATATATATATAGTATTAGATCTCTACTAATACAGACGATATAGTTGAATTTAATTAATGTTGCGTAGCTAAAATACACGACTCAAACCAAAAAAGTGGTGCGAGACTTTTGAAGTGCACTGTAATCGCTGAATTTTGAGTAATAAACTCATCCTAATTGAATTTTATGGTCTTTGCAAAATTTTCTTTGTTACCGGCTTGTTAGTATTGAATATTTGACTCAAGAGAACCTTCAGTTTCCAGGATTTCTGGAGAGCAGCTCGCGAAGAAATTTTGACATTGTCAGGATAAGTAGATCTTGATGAGTAGAAGAAAAATTGTCCTAGACTCAAAGTTCCCGAATAGTGACTTCTATGAGATAGTTGAATCACAATGGCAAAAAAATCGCTCCCCGTTTCTCTCAGATGCTATGTTCGATCGAACTGAAAATTTTATTATAGACACTCAACACAACTTGAAATGGAATTCTTTTTATTTTTTTATCCTTTGAATAAAAATATCGAAGGTGATCTGAAAAATGCATGTTTTTTTAATAGAGTGTTTTTGTAAGAACTACTAGAAAATCAGCAGAACAATATTTTTTGAAACAAAAAGAAAACAAATACCCATCTCAAACAGTGTATAATATATGTGAAAAAAGTTTCAGCTCAATTGAATATTCTAGACTGGAGAAACGAGGGCGTTTTTGCACTATATTTCATGAAAAATTTGGTCAAAGAAGAACAGCATTCACTACGTCCGTTGCGTAAATTTAATTTTTTAGCATTTAAAGACAGTTTTTTGGATGCTACTTGAGACTATATAATAGCCACAGAAAATGAAAAAAAAAAACAAAAATTTTAGGTCACGAAAGGGGGGAATAGCCTTAAGGAGATACTATTTCCGGTTGTTAAAATCAAAATTTTTTCAATTTTTGGCTTTTCACAGCTAATATACCTTCGAAGGATCCTCTAGCAAGAGCCATATAAATGAGGACGCTTCGTTGTTATTTAGTACTTTTACTAAACTCAACGCTCGAAATCTTCAGTGGGAAAACTCGCACTGCAAGTATTCGTTGTATGCAAAATTCTTTTAATGATAATTTCTATAGGTGCTGAGAGCATAGGTCCTGGTTATCTAACACTGCTGAGCACGACTAGCTGTCGATCACTTTAGTGGGAGAAGAAAGTCCTGATATATATATATAGGAAAGTTTGTTTTGCGTTTTTCTCAAAATTAGTTTTTGCGCAAAAAAAAAACGAAGTTTCCGCCTATTTTCACCCACACGGTATGTCCGATCGGGCTCAAATTTTTTGTTTTGAGTATTTTGGTCAAGTCGAAGTGCATTTTTTCCTCAAAATGCTGTTCCTATAAAATTTTATAGCCTTTAAAAAATTAGTACCGTTGCAAAAAAAACACATTTTTTTTGACGGTGCTTCTAGTATTTTGCTTCCGATGAAGGAACATTTTCAACGTTTTTGAGACTTTTTTTGTAAAATAAATTTATATTTTTTATTATAGATGCAAAAGACTTAGAAATTCAATTGCGTAAAGCTATTATTCATGGTCAACCACGAACATGTCGACCATGGAAAAAAATTTTGATTATTGTCGAAGGTGTCTATAGGTAAATATATGACACAAACCATTTTAGTTTTCTTATATTTAAAATCAATTTCCGTATTCTAGTATGGAAGGTTCATTTTGTAACTTACGAGAAATAATTGAATTGAAGAAAAAATATAAAGCTTATTTATATGTTGACGAAGCACATTCAATTGGTGCTATTGGTTCACATGGTCGTGGTGTTGTTGATTATTGGAATGTTAATCCCAAGGATATTGATATACATATGGGAACATTTACTAAAAGTTTTGGATCAGCTGGTGGTTATATCGCTGGAAAAAAGGTATTAGTTTTCATTTTTTTTTTTTTTGATATTTTATTTTATTTTAAATTATTTTGTTTTTAGTCTTTAATTGATCATATTCGTATTTACACACATTCAGGATGTTATTCAACCAGTATGTCAGCACCCATTGTCTATCAAATAATATCTGCATTAAATATAATTATGGGTCGTGATGGTACAAATGATGGTAAGATAAGAGATGTTTGCTTTTTATTTGTGAAATGGGTCTAATGTTATGAAATATTAGGTCAAAAACGTATTCAACAATTAGCTTGTAATGTACGTTATTTTCGTCGTCAACTTGTCGATATGGGCTTTATTGTATATGGAAATGATGATTCACCTGTAGTCCCAGTTATGATATATATGCCAGCTAAAATTGCGTAAGATTGAATTTTATTTTTAAATTATCATTAATTACAGTTTCTGTTTTTTTTAGAGCTGTTAATCGTGAAATGTTAAAGCGTGGTTGTGCTGTTGTCACTGTTGGCTTTCCAGCTACTTTACTTACAGAATCACGTGTAAGATTTTGTATATCAGCTGGTCATACTAAAGAAATGCTTGATAATGTAAGTTAAAAAAGAAGCTTTTCATCTTAATGAATTTCCTATATTAGGCTTTACGAGCAATGGATGAAGTTGGACATCTTGTATCACTACGATATTCTAAACGAAATCCATCACGTCGTTGGCATGAACTTAAACGAGCGGATTATGATAAAGAATATTTTTAAATATTCAGATTTCCTTTTTATTTTTATTTCAGCTGAGAATTTATGATTTTGTTTTTTCATAAACAAATGATATCAGCAGATAAATTCCAAAAAGTTTTGTTTTGTTTTTGCTTTTGTATTTTTGTGACAAATCAGCATTCAATAAATATTAGTAATTATTTTCTTTTTTTTTCTTTCTGATATATGAATAGCAACGAACAAAAAAAAAAGAAGAAAACAAAAAAAGAAGTATTTCATTCCATATTACATTTCATGTAATTCAATTTGACGACTAACATCAACAGTTTTTGATTTAGGTTTTTCATTATAATCGATCCCATGAGCAGCAACATCATTATTATTTAGTTCTTTTTTAAGAGAACTTTCATTTGGTATTACAGTTGGAGATAAAAATTTTTCTTTTAGATTTGAAGTGTTAGTTTCAAGTATTCTCATTCGACTATGACGTATAAAACGTAATGGGATTATATCCATAAGATCAACACAAAAATTACGATTTAATAATGCATATAAATATGGATTTAAACACGAATTGAAATAAGCTAATGCATGTGTAAATACACGAATTGAATAAAGAACTTTTGGATAAGATTGAACAAGAGCATAGAGTATTGATGAATTAGCACATTTCATTAATTCAAGTATATGAATTGGTAGCCAACATACAGCAAATGCTAATGTTACAATAATAACCTAAAAGAAAAAAAAACAAAGTTGAACGTTCAAATTGTCGACAATCAAGAGACTTCTTATTTCTATCAGAAATTTCGACAATCCTATGAACTAAGAATATATTTTATAATACCATCAAACTGATGAAAATCAATGCCGGATAACGTGTTCAAACAGCTTAATCTGATCGCATTACACGATTAACTCGTACGGTTCTTCTCGTAATTAAAATCATTTATAGACAAAGTGATATGATTTGTGTTCAATTTAAACTTCTGGACTTAGGTTTTTTAAATTCGAAAAGGATTATATTTTGACAATTCAATAACCAGTGATAAATTAGAAAATATACAAAGATGTAATCAGACTGTGAGTTATGACTTGCTTTAAATGTGGAAAGAAGATGTTATCAGATATAAAAATATCAATACAATGAGTCTTTGAAAGGATTAAAGCTGTTAGCATAATTCTTACGAGCTTAAAATGTGAAACACAATGTAGTTGTTATTGCTAAGTGTTGGAGACTGCTTTATTCTCTGCCAGCTTTGAAACACATTTCTTCATCATCCTTTTAGTTAATCCTCAAAAAATTCAATAAGAAAGTGGATTATATATTCGAACAAGACGTTATTGATATACGGTCTTTGATCGTATAGCAACAATGTCTGTCACAGTCCGTGATGATTTTCAACGAGCGTCTGTCATAGTCTTTGGGGAGTAGAGCCTACCGAGTCCAAGAATTTTTGGATCCGAAACCGGATCCGATCGATCAAAATTTTGCATTCGAACCTGATTAATTAACCTTTTGTGGGAAGACACCATCAGGTTCAAAAATTTTTCAACCCGAACCCGATGGACTCTAGTGAAGGGTTGGAGCAATTGGTCTAAATTTCTACCTCTACACTTCAACACTCGTTTTAGATCGTGTTTTGCAGAAAAAGTCTAAAATTAATAATAAATACTTGTTGATTTGAGCCTCCAATTAACTAAATTTATCTATCAAACTTGATACATTGAAACAAACATTATGAATAACTACAGTAAAACTTCCCTATATAGACACCTTTCTATTGTGGACTGTGAACCTTTTTTTCTCGGTTTCGTCCACAATGGAGAACCTTTTGAAAGTAGATAATGTCATAATTTCACGACATTGTTCTCAACATTCGGAAAATCTCAAACATAAAAATCTTCGAAAAATTACCGCGCTGTAATATCTTTTATGTTGAAAGTTAAGATTTTCTGTATTTATCTCTTTTTAAATTTTTACTCGTGCAGACGGTTGTTGCATTATCATGTAATTATTGCCATTATTTTCCATTATAATGCATTATAATGGAAAAAAATACATTATAATGAAAAATAATGCATTTGAATGGCAATAATTACATGATAATGCAACAATCGGCTACATGGATAGTCATTGTAGTTGTCATTTTTACAATTTTTCGGTTCGAGATTTTTAAATATTCACTTTTCCCTAGGATCGAGTTGTGTTTGATAATTGTGCACTGAATCTACTACTAGTTTTAGATAAGCGAGAAAACATTAATTAGGCATAGCAAAGGCGCATTCGAGTGATGAGTGTAGAGTTTTAAAAACAAACAAGATGTCTTATGTATGTTGGTGTTATGAATGACTATTTGTAGTTACCCTAAAAAACAACGATATCTTCCATTTTCTGAAAAAAATGAATTCCCTCTTCATATTTTCTATACTTATGGAAAGGAGAGGCAACATTCTAAGCACAAGTTGATAGTTCAGAACAAGCTACATAAATGTTTTGAAAAATGTGAGAAACAATTATTTGCCAGGAAAATGATAAATAACTACTCGTAGTAGGTGCATCCAACATTAGTATGTGACGTAACCTCCAACCGAAAAGTAATCGAGAGAACATCGGACAGAAAACGAGGAAAAGTAATTTAACAACTATTCATTTATCAATTTATGAAGCGACTCAAAATTCACGCAAAACCTAGTTCGTACTGACTGATGTCTATTTTGACTGAAAGGTAGGGATGCACCAAACCCTAGAACGTGATGTCAAAGATAACATTTTTTTTCCTTATTAAGAATATACTTCCTGTCGATTGTTTATAACAGTCATGATCATTTGTTTTGTTCTACTCGAAGTTATAAACGAAATTCATAAAATACAAAAGAAAGCTTTCAACAAATGACAAGAGAAGTTATCCTCGATACAGTTTCATGTAACATAACCTCGAGAAAATGTGTGTGATAGACTATAGTAACTATAACAACTATTTCAAAATAAAATATCGAAAATCTTTCAAAAGTGAACACTTTGAAGACATCAGTTAAATGTCGACTATAGGAAAATTATATTATAATTTTATTTTACCATTCTCGTCACTTGTTTTTGTTTTGTTTTTAATGATTTTGAAATAGTTTTCTATAAAAGAAAAAATAAAATAAAATTTATTATCTTCAAATATTTAATTTTCTTTTTTGTGTTTTATTCATACCGTATTCATACGAATAGCAATCAGTCGATTTGATCGTATAACATGCATTGCCAATTTTGTATAACATACAATAATAATAAAAAGTGGTAGAGCATAATAAGAGCAAAAGACAAGAAAACAAATGGTAAAACTTTTATGATCATTAAGACCACATGCGTTTGAATTTGATGTAAACATACGTGAAACTATATGATAAGGAATAATAAGTACAAGTGAACCTAGAGAGAAAAAAGTCTATTTTTGTTTTGTTTCTGTTCAATTAAAATTATTTTATCTACTCACTAGTCCAAATAAGAATACAAACTATAAAAGCAGTTTGTGGTGTACGATGTTGTAGTTTAGAAGTTGGTAAAGTAATGTATAAATATCGATCAATACTCATCGCAGCTAATGTATTACAAGTAGCTAATAAAAATACCTGTAATGATAGAAACAAAAAAATAAAATAAATCTTTCTTATGTTGTATTTCAGTTTATATCGACTTACATAGACAAGATATATATAAATTTTGCAGATTGTTTTACCAAATGGATAAGTATTTACTAAACCTAAATATGTAGTATATGGTATAGCAAGTGTTAAAAATAATAAATCAGCTAAAGCCAAATTAATAACATAACAATTTGTAACATTACGATATTTTTTCTTTCGAATAGCTACATAAATCACAGCTGAATTACCTGAAATATAATATAAATCTAAAGTAGATTGATTGTTTTCTTTTTTACATACCGAGAAAACCCAAAATAAAAATTATACAATAAAATACTATTAAAAGATGACCAGCAGATATTATATAAATATTGTGAGTTGAAGAGGACTTTCTTGTTATTGTTTCATTTAAAATCATCATTTTACTATTATTCATTTCCATTTCTTTTTCTTTTGTCAACTTCCTATATGTTTAATCGTCTGAAGTATTCATCTATAAAAGAAAAGAAATCAAATTGACATAAATGTGAACAATAATAGTTAAATATAAATGACGTCAAGAAGAAATAGAAAAATATTCAATATGAACTCTAACAATGCAATCAAACGATTGTGATCTACAACAACAATTTTGATGCGTGTTTTAAGAGAGTACGATAGTTATTTAAATTAAAAAAATAATGCATATTTTTAGTATCTTTCTTATAATGAGCGCCAGACTGTAATATATTGGAGTTGAGTAAAAGTACATATTATCTTCATAAAAAATAAAAAAAACCTATTTTCTTAATGAGTTGTCGGTTAATTTCCTATGTTTATATCTTTAAAACATATTTCCTATTACTACTTGTGATCTAATAATTTGATAGTCAACTTAGTGTAGTAGAATCAAGTAGTTACGTACAAAAAGTTTATTATAAATCTTTTTTTTTTATCAGACTATTTCATTACTTATTTCAATATATTTTTCTGTATCATTAATGCTATTCCTGTACATTAATATATGATCAAAAAGTGAAAAACCTAGTTTTAGTTAAAGAAAACATGATAAATTACTAGAAAGGAAATAGACTAAAAGGAACACTTACTAAATATCGTTTTTTTGTCTCGATAAGCTGTTTAACATCTGAATTTGAAATCGTCACGCAATTTAAACAGATTATTTTATTATGTATAGTTATCTCTAAAAGTGTATGCTTTCAAAATGCATTAAGACTATTTACTTTCACATCATATATTTGATCTAAATGTACACTGTTTATAAAAGATCTGTTATGGTGAACAAATTATTTTTACAGACTTCTAAGTCAAATGAAAACGAGAAATAATAAGACAAAAGCAACAGAAAGTTGTCACGCTACATCGTCGTATGATAGTGAAACATTTTTAATCATAATAAACTTTCAGGACAAGAAAAAAAAGACATAAACTGATAGTTTTCTTTAATTATGTCAAAAATCCATTGGACTCATTAAGGAGATAATTATTCGAAACTCTCACAGAAGTTTTTTCTTGTTATCATTTTAGTTACAAAGTCTACAAGAATATGTACTGGGCGGCCCAAAAGTAAGGAAAAATAATGGATATCTAATAATAACTGATGAAAAACTGTTAATGATATTTTTCATACTTTTTATTGATGTAGAGAGCTAAAACTTTCAGAAATAAAAGGTGTTAATTAGATATATATGTAATAAAAATGTCAGCTCTTTACATCAATAAAAGTATGAAAAATATCGTTAACAGTTTTTTATCAGTTATTATGGAATACTCATTATTTTTTCTCACTTTTGGTCCATCCGGTATATAAAAAAACACGTTTTACACTTTTTTTTTTAAAATAATTTTATAGAAATCTATCAAAATGAACATGTGCCATGGTGGATTTTTTTTTCTATAAAGAAAATAGTCATATCTTATGAAAAAAATCTAATTTTCCTGTATGTTTGTTTTATTCTAACAACTCCAAAAGAAATGTGATAATTCGATTCAGCATGCAGAAATATTAGTTAACCAATGTTCTCACGTACACTTTTGTATACTGAACCTGATAATGACGTTTTGAAACTGTTAGAACAAAAGAAAAATACAAAAAATTAATATTTTATTAGGATATAACTATTTTTTTAATAGAACAAATGCACAATAAAACATGTTCATTTTGATAGCTTATTATAAAATTATTTCAAAAGAAAGTCTAAAAAGTTTTTAAATTATACACAACTGTAAGCCTTAGTGGACTCTATATCATCATGTAAAAATTGTCATAGAACAAAGTTCTCTTCGATTTTTGAATTAGTAATATCTTACATTAGAGCATGCAATGTTCATCAATTATTTCTCGAGCTAAAAACGTGACCTTCATTGAGTTTGCACATTTTTTTTAATAGAAAATGAAGAAAAAGAAAAATTTGAAAAAAACTATTCATTGATTGGAAGCATAAATTATGGTTATTTTCTAATGTAATGTTACCTGTATTAAGAGACAAAAAAAGAAAATGCAACGTTGGCTGAACTCATTTGATAAATTTCATTTCACTTCTAACTAAGATAGTTCTCTTTAAATGTCAAAAAAGATTAGAAAGAAAAGATTATGACATGTACATGACAGATCAAGAATCTAATTATATATGAAAACTTTTATTTTTCATAATTCTTAGTCATTTGAATATGTTATCCTAAGGTTGTATTAATTAGTCTGAATCACAATAAAAATATTAATTTTATAGTAGTTTTGAATAAGGATAATGCTTTACTAAAATAGTTTGAAAGTATTCATATGTATTGACATCCATTGATAGCATATTACCTTAAACAGAACCTATTGATTTAAAAGAATGAATATATACGTATAATGTTTGCTAGAAAAAACAACAAGAACGATAGAGTTTTAGCTGATACGAGTTATGCATAAACATATTGAGATTAAACCATGAGAAGGCACACATTTTCTAATTATAACTAATGCAGGTTTGCATATTATTAGTTTTTTCTTGTCACATATGATTCAATGATTAACAAATGATGTTTACATGTTCTGTTGACCTAGTCGAAGTATAATAGAAATCTTCATTTTTATTTTCTATAGAAGAAAACGACCCAGACAATTATTTATATAATGATGATTATTGATGTTTATACTAAAGAAAAACACTTTAAATATTTATGTCGTATTGTTAATGTAATTGAACAATTTGGTTTCTTTGCTTTATAATATTAATTGAATTCTCATACTACGACTAATAATTGATTATTTTTATTATGGTAGAGTATATTGAAGAAAAAAATAAAATAACTAAACTTGACATGATGTACTACATGATTTTATGAATCGATTATTATTTTCTGATAGAAAGAGTTTCTTCTGACAATAAATACTCAGATAATATTTGGTGAAGGTTTTTTTTTTTAATAAAATAATGACTACTAAATAATCTAATTTATAATTCCTGAAAAAAAAAGGTTTTGAATACATTATGTAAGCTTTTCATGCACTATTTGATAACAATATAGTTTGACCTTAGAAATGAATTTATTATTTTTTTCCTATGTAAAATTTATCATGATGTGATATATAACCGATGTTTGCTGTAGAACAGCTTTGGTTTGAACTTTTCCTATCTTTTTACAACAGAAGAAAGACTGATTTTAGTCAATACCACATTATAAATAAGAAGAGTTTTTTTTTTATTAGAATCATCAATTTGTAATAGAATTTCGAAGAATATTTCTAGAATTATATATTTTCACTATATCATGCAATCAAAATAAGTATTGTGAAAGCAATAGTTATAAACAAAAATGATCATCATACACATATACTTATAATTCTATAAAAGAAGAATGAATATTTTCTCTATAACACCGCCTACTCATTTTGTCACTCAGAAGAGTCTTCGTATATTACCATCATATAAAAATAAAATACAACCTGTCAGTAACAATAACACAATATCCTGTACTAATATCGACGCAGGACTTAAAAGTTCTTAGTTAGAAATTCAATAAGTCAAGAACGCAAACAGCTATCAATCTGCGACTTTCAACAATCGAAAGAGAAGACATGGGGTCGTTTTGTTCTTCAATAAAATATAGAACAAAATCAGTTGGAAACCAAAGATTTTCGCAAAACATTCAAAAAATGTATAAAAATAATCTGTTAATCCGATAAAATTTTGATTTTGGCATGCCTCTTAGATAAAGGAACTTGAGATCTATAGTTCAAGAAACACTTTGAATGATTACCTTCTCACATCCTAAGACTGAGAAAAATAAAACTGTATATCTGTTTGATCAAGTAATATGGAATTTTGTTGATTTTTAAGTAAATTTTCTTATTTGTTATCAAAATTTCATTGTAATGACAGTCCATTTTCATACAGTTTTTTTGAATGTTTTGTTAGAAATCGTTAGTTTCAAAGTGATTTTGTCCTATATACTATTGGAGAAAAAGACGTTTCCATATCTTCTCTGTCGATTGCTGAAAACTGCAAATCGCTAGCTGTTTACATTCTCGACTTATTCAATTTTTAACCGAGTACCTTTCAGTTCCACGTCGACATTAATAATTTCCAAACTATTAAAATTGATAATGCTACACAACTAATTACTCCAAGTCTTATATAAGAATAGTTTAAGTTCGATTATAATCTATCAGGACAGTCTGTTGAAAAGAACATCTTCTCTTGAGACTATCATAATAGACAGTTAATACTACGCAATAACCCAAATCTAGTTAGAGCGACAGGAAAAGATTCTTACTATTTATAGATATAAGTTACAGAAGACACTACTTGAGAAGATATATCTTTATGTCAGAAATCTGACAATGAATAGTAACAGTATCAAACATCAATTTAAAAATAACCTATATTGGTTGTTCAGGTCATGATAGTATTTGATTTTTAATACGCATATGCAGCCATTGCTGCTTACTCAATAAGTTGATTTTGTACACTAATAAACAAATCAGCTAATGAAGCCTAAACATGATACTTATATAAAATTTTTTGACAAGGTTATTTTCTCCTCTTACAGTATACATACAAATAAATAAATAAATAAATAA
>CAJNOL010003013.1:0-27992 GCA_905250125.1 Rotaria sordida | reverse complement strand
AAAAAAAAAACAAAATATAAAAACCTATTGAGCGAACATAGATTCAAATAATTTCTTATATATATTCTCTCTTTTTATTCAAAATATTCTCTTCTTAAATCATTCAGCTGGATATAAATGCCTGTAATTGTTCTCTATAGTTTGTATTGTTGTTGGTATTTGCTGATGATAGTGAGTGTATTCACTAGAAGCTTGAAAAACCTAGAACTTTCGATAAAATATAAATGTATTTTATGGAAACTATATACTAAATTATTATTCGACTATCGTACATTCTTCTCTTCCTGCTGAATCTATGTATATGTCAGCGTCCAATCTCAGATCCGCCTAGGCCAATGTCGGATTGCGAAAACTTTTTTCATTAGAACTTGAATTAGTCTTGTGATAGGTGTTGGATTCGAATTCTTTTTGTGGAACTATCTTGAAATAATCGCATCTCAGATATTGGAATAATCAATGAAGAAACTAAATTAGAACGTAAACATTTATGGATAATTTTTCATAAAAGCTGTTGTTCTGATTGTTTTTTTGCTTGATTATATATATATATTTCATAATAATAATAAGAATACAATTGCAAAACATTTGTGAAATTTTTTTTTGGGATGATTAGTCATACGACTTATAGTATAAAATATTTCATCATCGTTATATTTTAATATTCGATAATTTTATGAATCTATTACTTTACGACAAGGTGAATTCTGTTTGTTGTTGTGACAACGAAAAATATTTAACGTTTTTGGATATGTTTTTTTTTTATTATTTTCTTTATATAAAAGAACGAGAACAAAATATTATACATTTTCTTTTATAGATAGAAGAAAAAAGAAAGAGAATGGTAGTAGTTACTTTTGTTACAGGAAATAAGAATAAATTAGCTGAAGTTCAAGCAATATTAGCTGATGTATTACCTAATTTAAAATCTGAAGAGCTCGATTGTGTGTATTAAATAAATATAAATTGAAATAAATTATTTTTTTGTTTTTGATTTATTTAAGGCCCCCCCCCCCCCTTAGAAAGTCGAATTTTTCAAGGGAATATCGAAGTTGAGTTTTTATCACAGGAAGATGCAGCGAAGCTTCCTCTTTCAGAATATATATAGCTTTTTGGAAAATGAGCAGATTTTCAAAGACTTATATAAAACTTTGACTCTACTATCATATTTTCGGAGAAATTTTCGTGATTTTTCAGGTATTTCAGTTTTGGAAAAATTGCGTTGCCACTTGCATTAGCGTTGAGTAGAACACTTTTATATTACCCAGCATGTCAGATGGCGTTAGTTACCTTCATCTCTTACGTAGTCTAAAACGATCCACTGGAATGAATTAATAATATCCCATTGTAATATGATTTTTTCTGGATTTGAATGAAAAAATCCAGTTCTAAAATTTCTTTAGCGCTCTTCTCAAAATACGGTTTCCAGACAGAAAAATTGAAATAACTCCGTCCTGTTTCAAGCTATAACCAATAATTTTCTTTTGTTTTAAAGGTCTTAGTGAGAGTAAATTTTTGTCCGAACGGATTTTTTATAGTTGGTTCCTGGGCTGAGAAAAGTGGGATTTACTGTCGTTGGACCACCATTTTTTATGCTAATTTTAAGACCATCCCACTAAAATGCTCATAAAAAATGAATGAGATTGAATTTCAAAATTCTGTTCGGACAAAAGTTGCGTACTCACATTGGCTTTAATTTGACACCAACCCGAGCTCTCTACCCCATCTTACGACAAAGTTATATCGATTCTTCTGAAGGTCAAAAATGACCTGTGAATCAGCTAGAAATCCGGTCTAGTGCGACCAATCGAGCTGAAATTTTTACCAGAAGCGTATCTCTCCAAGATCACTCATTCCTGAAAATTTCAGCCCAAAAGGACCATCTGAAGTGGAAAATCGTTTCTGAGGGGGGGGGGGGGGCCTTAATAGATCATGTATGTTTTTCATTTTGAGTATGAAAGAAACCATCAGAACGAGTCAATTCGAATTTGTTCATACAGTTTTTTGTAGAGTTTTTCACGGCGAATCTTCTGAAAAAAAATCAAAATTTTATCATTTGTCTGTGCGGAGATATTCGCAAAATAAAGCATGTTTTTTTTGCGACATCCGCTATTTCAAAAACTTGTTTCACGTTTTTCTCAGAAGGTAGGTTCGACGACGTAGCGCCACCGCCATTCGACCACTGTTCAATATAAAGTCATATATTTTTTTTTGTTTGAAAGCTCGTGTTTAGGGCTAGCCCCTCTCGTGGCCCGATTTTTAAAATAAGCTTTTTATTATTATATAAGAACACATCTTCATAGAAAAAGCGCCATTTTTTCGGAGTTTTTTGAGTCATTGAACTTGTCACTCCTTTTCTTCGCTTAAAAAGTAAGAATTTAGAAAAAAGGGCCACGAGAGGGGCTAGCCCTAGAGACAAGCTTTCAAACAAAATATACATATATATATATATATATAATGAGAGTCCACAGAGAAATTTTGGCGCTGAAATGAGCTATTTTTGACCCTTGTTTGGTTCATATCTCTGTCAAACGTCATGGTATCGAGCTGAAAATTTTACCACAGCCTCCTCACTTCAGCCCCAACATCATGCTCCAAATTTCAGCCCATTTGAACGTACCTGGGCTGAGATCCATTTTTGAGGGGGGAGCCCTTAATGGTACCAGAATATCAAGGTGAACCAGAAGAAATTTCAAAAGAAAAAGCTAAATTAGCTGCTCAACGTATAAATGGTCCAATTTTAATTGAAGATACATCATTATGTTTTAATGCATTACATGGTCTTCCAGGACCATATATAAAATGGTTTTTAGATAAATTAGGATATGATGGTTTAAATAAATTACTTATTGGTTATGATGATAAAACAGCATATGCACAATGTGTATTTGCGTTTTGTGCTGGACCAACAAGTGAACCAATTATATTTGATGGTCGATGTTCAGGACGAATTGTTCAAGCACGTGGACCAAATAAATTTGGTTGGGATCCAGTATTTCAACCAGATAATGAACAAGGACAACAAGGTCATCAAACATTTGCTGAAATGGATAAAACAGAAAAAAATCGAATTAGTCATAGAAGTCGATCACTTCAATTAGTTAAAAATTATTTTGTATAACATTCAGAATATAGGACATAATAGACAAATGTTATAATTATTATTATTTTTTTTTTTTCATAAGACTGAAATAAAAAATATATTGTATCGACGTCAAAAATGTTATATGATGAGAATAATAACAGATGTTTTATTAAAAATATTTATTATAATAAAGAAAAACAAAACTATTCATTCAATTGAAATAATCAATATAGAGAAAAAAAATCAAAAAATGATTTTTTTTTTTTTTTATTCTATTTTTTTCTCTACAATTTCATTTCTTATTTTCATCATGTACACCTTCGTTTAAACAATGTGGATGTTCATATCAACAACCTATTTTTTCTAATTTAAGAATTGTTGGAGGTTATACAATTCGATCCAATGCGTTAATTTTAATCTTAAAATAAAAAGAAAATCTTCTATAGACTATTATTATTTATAAAATTTATTGACAAAAAATTCAAAACGTCAATCAGTTCTAGATTAAATATACATCAATGATTTGTATCAGACGAAAGATGGTAAAGAATTTTTATTCATCATTTTGACGTCTATATTAATGATCGATAGTAGATTCGATCTACCTATCCTTTAATACTAGTTCAATAAACAATTCGAATAAATACGCAAATTGAAAACATAAAAAATTTACTTATAAATAAAAAAGAAACAAAATCTTATTCGAATTTCTTTGTTCGCAATAACGAAATTATTCTTCAATGTCAATATAACATAAATAGAAAGTGAATTTTATAATCATATGTTTTTTTTCATTTCATACATACATATCTTGATAGTATATTTATAGTTAATTAATAATCTTTACTAAAACTATTATTTCGAGATAGATATAAATGATTCAACAAATAAATAAAATCGATTAATAACTATACTCAATTGGCTGCCATCGATAGTCATTATTTGAAAAGCAGCGCCCTCTTGTTACGCATGATCACATTATTTCGAAAGATGTCTCTCGTTTTGCAGATTTTAGAATATATCTTCTCAAAAATAAAATCTATAATTGATGTTCCTTCAAAAATATTTTTTCATTTTGTTTACAAACATATTTTTATTATTGTTATGATAACCTAAACACACATACATATCCTTCAAATCTACAGATTTCTAGTTCGAAAAACAAACAATTCAAACAATTGTAAATTCCATGATGATGACAGTCTTGTTCTTATCAGTATATTATTTCTATTCCAAGTATCACAAAAACTGTAAGATCGATATGTCATAATTCTTGACATAAATAAACAATAAATGACAAGATCATTGACAAGTAAAAACTATTATTATGCTTGTAAACATAAGTACTCTGTTAAAGGTCAAAATTAATAAGTCATAGTCTTTTTTTTTTCTTTTTATAGTTTCGTTCATTATTTTTGCTGCAGACTTTTTTTTAATGTTATGTTATATGTGCTGAAAAGAAATAAAAAGAAGCCAAAGACAGCAAAAAAAAGAAAAGAAAAGAGAATAAAGAAAAATAAGACAAACAAACAAAAAAGAAACTGGAGGACAAAAAAGAAAATGTAATGCATGTGCATATAATGCGATTGACATCATGGTGAAGCTGTTTTTTCTTTTTTTCGCAGATAGTCAAATGAACAAACACACACACACAGAACAGCAACACAAATGTGAGGAAAAATATATATATATATATATAGAAACAAACACAAACACACAAGGATAGTACAAGTCTCGGGAGATAAACGAGCAGAAGAAATTAGTGTACAAAAGCATGTTGAAAGAAAAAAAAAAACAAAAAAAAAAAAAAGAGATGCGACAGTGAAGATAGATAGTGAAGCCGAATGATATAATTATTCTAAAAGTTGTTCTTCGCTTGTGTAAAATAAATTCGAGCAGCAATTATCTTTGATCATATGATGTTAATTTCATCGATAATACATAAGAAAAGAATTAATTTTTTAGAAGCCACTGATATACATAAATACACGCACATACGACAATAATAAAAATTAGAACAAGCAAAATCGAATGTTTTTTTTTTTTTTTTTTAAGATCGATCTTTATTAATTAAATCACTGCTAGTTGTTGCTGTAGTTTGTTCATCGAGATTATTTTCATCAGGTCCATTCATATTTGTTGTTGGTAAAACTGATGGTGGTGGTGTATTTGTTGAATGATTTGTTGGTGTTATTGATTTTTCATTAATATTTATTGCTCCTGTTGTATTAATACCAGTTGCTGAAGCATTATTTATTGATGTTGTTGAATTTGTTGATGAAACAACATTACCACTTGTTGTTGTTGTTGTTGTAACTGGTTGTTGACCATGCATATGTGCAGGAATTAAACGTGAATTGAGCGTTGGATTTATATTTAATTCTAAATTAAGAGAATTTTAATTAAAAAATAAATAAATAAATAAATAAATCAGCAAACCCTGTTGACTAAAATTAAATAATGGTGGTAATGGTCCATTTGGTAATCGTGTATCAGGATCACGTAATTCATCAAAAAATGCATGTACACATGCTTCAAGTGGTGTTAAACGTGTAGCTGGTGTATAATCAAGTAATCGACATACAAGATCAATAGCCATTGGTGGGGTTTTATTACGAAAAACTTTATGCCATGGATGTGCTTTTATTTGTGGAAAACGAAATTCTTGATAATTTGGATTCATTTGTCGAATTTGTTCACGACTTGGTGTACCTAATACTTTAATTATTTCAACTAATTGATCAACACCACTTTCACCTGGAAATATTGGTTGACCAAGTAAAAGTTCAGCAAATACACATCCGGATGACCAAACATCTAATAATAATAAAAATTTTATTTTAAATAGAAAAAGAATAATAATAATAATTTTACCTATATAACATGTATAATCAATTGCGCCAAAGATTAATTCTGGTGCACGATAATAACGTGAACAAATATATGAAACATTAGGTTCACCTTTAATTAATTGTTTAGCACTTAACAAAAAAAAAAAAAGTCAAATTTAAAAATATTTTTTTGTGATGTTTATTTCATACCTGCCAAAATCGCATAATTTTAATACGGATGTCTCCGGATCAAGTAATAAATTTTGAGGTTTAATGTCTCGATGACAAATACCAAATGAATGTATATAGGCCAATGCACGAAATAATTGATACATATACAACTAAAATTTAAATATAATATTTTTGATAATAAACATAATGACATTTAAATTTATTTATGAATCATCATATATTTACATAAAGAATGTTTTATTAGTTAAGAAAATATTATTCTTAAGATTTAAGTAAATATACATTGATAACTTCTAAACTTGTTCTATTTCTACAAAAGATTAAGAGTTCAGAATCATATATTCAATTATATCGTATATGAAAATAAAAACTTTTATCTAATAAAATTACTGTATGAATGTAGAACAAAATCATTGAATGAATTGCGTACATAACCACAGTTTATATTCTACATACAATCTGTTTGCTCAAGATAAACTTTATCTAATCATATGAATTTCAATGATTAATAAATTCTTATTTCTGCTAAAAATAAGGATCCATTTTTTTCTTTGTCTATCTATAATTAGAAACTGACTGTATAAATCATGACAAAATAAATCTATATGACTCATACTTTGACATATAGAATCGGAATGGTTTGTTTTTGTTTTGTATAATGACGTGCAACACGATAGACTGTTTCTGGTACAAATTCAAGTACAAGATTTAAATAAACTTCTTCTTTGAGCTACAAAAAAAATAATAAAGTAAACAATTATGAATAATTATTTAGTTTATAATTTAAAATTAAAAATTTTTACTTTATCACCCGATGAAAAGAAGAAATATTTTAATTGAACAATATTTTGATGATCAAGTCGTCTCATAATCTGAAGTTCTCGATTCTAAATCAACTTGACTTTTAAAGAGAGAAAAAAAATAAAAAAATCTTATATTTACTTTAAATCTTTTATCTTGTAAAACTTTTTTTATAGCTATTTGTTCATTTGTATGTACAATTTTAGCTTGATAAACAACACCAAATGAACCATTACCAATAACTTTTGTATCTGTATATGATATTTCTTCGGATATTTCAGTACCACGACCTCGTGTTGCAACTACTGTTACTACTTTTAAATTATTAGCATCTATTCGATCTAAATTTATAGTATCATTTTTTCTTATAATAATAAATATTAATTATTCATACTATCAACGCCTTGTTTACGTTGTGTTGATGATGTTGTTGTGGATGTAATACTACTCATTTTAAATTTTTTGTTTTAAATATAAATTTTTAGAGAAAAATCCGTTTTTCTTTCATATTTTATATCTCGATGATAAATGAGATGAATATTAAATAATCTAGAATAAACAAAGATAAATTTATTTATAAGGGAAAAAATTTTGGTTTTTTTTATCGATTTGGTTTTGGTAATGTTCTTATTCTAACAGGTGGTGCTAATACACGTGGTTGTGTTGATATTTGTTGATTTAAATTTGTTTGTTCATTTGTTGTTATTGGTGATGATGATGATGATGATGTATCAGGTGCTTTAAGACCAATACCATAATTCATAGCTTCTAATAAACGTTTTGTTTCTAATGGATTTGTAAATGTTTGTTTATCAAATAATTTTTCACTTTTATCTGTCATATCTTTTGTATGTTGAAATAATTCACTTATTTTCATTAATAATGAATTTAATTCTTGTACACGTATTTGTATTTCATTTGGTGTTGTTATTGTACGACCAAATGATATATTATTATTCATATTTGAATTTATATTTAATACACGTTCACGTTCTTCAATTTCAGGTAAATTTTTTGTACGTAATAATTGTGGCATAAAATCATGATTAAATATTGATAAACGTCTTTCAGTTAATTGTTCAATATTAGGATCATTTTCAGGTGATAAACACATTGGTATAATTGAATTTGTACGTAATAATGGTAACATTTGACGAATTGATGCACGTAATGTTGTTATTTGTGATGATAAAACATTCATTTCATCAAGAATTGTTGGCCATGATGGTTGTCCATGTTCATATTCTGCAAAAATATTAGCTAATGATTGTTTTAAATCACGTACTTTATCTAAGATTTGTTGTAATTTATCATATTCTGTTAGTTTATTTAATGTTGTTGATGTTGGACGAGACATATTTGAAAGAAAAAAAAAATTAAGTATCTACAAAAAATATCTTAGATATATATATATATTATATGATTTATTCATCCGTCATCATTGTTTGTTAAGAATCATGTGGGTGTCTCTGTCTCTTGCTTATTTCTTTCATCTTGTCGATGGGTGATGATCAAAAGAGCCATACCGGTGGTAGGTGAGCAACCGAGGTCAACAAAAAAAAAGATATTTTTCATTAAATATGATTTAATTTTTGAAAAAAAATTATTTATTAATAGAAAAGTAAAAAAGTTTGTTTTTTTTATAGAAAATTTCTATGACATGATATTAATGGGATAGATGTCATTAGTGTATTGTATTATATAATAGTGTCATCTATTGTTCATTCGAAAAGATAGAAACCTACAGTTTTCATCATTCAAAAGAATGATATCAAAAGTATCTACAGATGTTTGCAAAAACAAAAACCTTGGAAATATTGTTATGCCAGTATTTTTCTATGTATATGTCATTCTCAAATTGCTTCATATATGTTGCTTGGTACTATTGAACATTATATTTCAATATTTTATCCGTTCATCTTTAGAAGAAATATGAGACAAACATGTTTCTTTTTTTTTTGAACAACACACAATTTTTTATAAATATTAATTTCAACTTTTCGTTTTATGATCGATCACCATATATTCTTAATAGAATTAACATCAGAAATGTTCGATGATCAATCTAATAATTCCAGTATATTATCGCTGATAAATTATTTATAAATATTACTCCGATGTTTTGGACCGTTGTCCTACTGTAGACGTCAATTTCGATGAAATTGTCCTAAAGTGAAAAAATAAACAGTAATATGACATTGTTTTTGTTTATTACTTACGTCTAGTAGTAGGTAGAACGTAGTTTTCAAGTATATGAGCATAATAGACACCATCGAGATTATATCTGAATATGTAACAAGTCAAAACACCTTTGACACTTACAGCGTCTTAGATATGAACTATTTGGATGCATATTTTAATTCATTATTTGAATGTTTTGATCAACGACGAATAGTTAAAACGAAGATTTATCTGTAAAAATTGTACGTGTAAAATCATCATTTTTATGTTATTTAGCCCATTGTACATGTCGTTTTTTTTTTATTCGCTGGATTTCAACATATGAGTATCTTTTTTTGGTAAAACATTCTTATAATCATAATCATGAAGATGACAACTGATTGTTGATGTAGATTAGACATCGGCGTGACCAAAATGTCGTGACCAAAGAAAAAAAAAGTTATTCGATTATAGTTTCAATAGTAAATGTGAGAACTGAAATCTATTTAACTATTCTTGTTCAGAATTTTCTTCTCTTCAAAATGGTATATAAATGTCGAAGAATCTGATGATTCATAACAGAGAAAATCACATCACATTAGTCGTGACCAATTCTGGTCACGGTCAGTCACGACGTTTTCTGGTCACGACTAATGTGATGCAAGTTTCTCTGTTATGAATCATCAGATTCTTCGACTTTCATATATAATTTTGAAGAGAAGAAAATTCTGAACAAGAATAGTTAAATAAGTTTCGGTTCTCACATTTATTATTGAAACTATAATTGAATAACTTTTTTTTTCTTTGGTCATGACATTTTGGTCACGCCGATGTCTAATGTAGATACTAATTTACGATGTGTTTTGGACAAGTTTTCATTGTTTTGTGGAATATATTGATCAATAGCTTTTATCTCTTTTTCACTTAGTACACATGATCAATCATTTGTACCTCGATGTTTAAGTGAATTTGATTGTTTTAATTTGGCGATATTGTAATAGATAGTACTCAGAGGGATATTTGTTTCACGATGAATAATGCCGACAGATCGTATACCTTTATTTCGAAAATATAAAATTGAGATATGATGATGGTCTCATGATTTGATATATATGCATCTAATAGAAATGAAATTATACTTCTGTATAATAAATATCTGCCGATGATTCATCCCTAGAAATATTAGTTTTATAATTGCTTTCAATAGCAAAAAATTTGTCACGGAAAAAAAATAGTTTTTTTTTGCAAACATTTGTATATTCGCAATAAAATTTTGAGTCGCTCTTTCGAATGGTGAAAATTGCAGATCTCTATTCTTTTTTTTTGGTTCTCGAATTATTCAAAAAATAGTCACACACATCAACTTTTTAGATGAATAATAATTTAGTATATGTAGATTACCTTAATTATTTATTATGTTTGTTTTCATTAAAATCTAAGACGCATCGAGTAGAAAAGGCCAATATGATAAATAAGAATAGTAGAGAGTTATATAAGGATACGTTGTTATCGTTCTTTTATACTCAAAATTCTTTTTGTCGTTCTGCTTTCATTGAATGTTCTCGATGACAGCAAAAGTTCGTTATTTTGTATTATGTGTAACGCAAAAGAAAGATAATAGTATGATAATATTACACATGACTTGATGACTGAGTTAGTTATTGATGGGTATTTTTCTTTTTTCTGAATGAACTCTTTCAATAAAAATTATTAGTACCATTTCAATTATCATAAATATTTATGTTTTATAGCATTCGAAATAATTTTTATCTTGAGAAAAATTTAGCATTGAAATATTCTATGAAGAATGTTTGAGAAGGGCGTCGGTACCGGTGTTGTCACAAATGCAGTTTAACGAAAATTGTTATTTCATTGATTCGAATCCAATCAATTAGGAAAATAGTTTTGCCTTTTTGTATTACATGAAGAATTTTAATTGATTGTTTCGCTGATCTCCTTACTTTTATCTTTTGTATAAGTTTTGCTTCATCGTTTTCATTGAACTTTTTCTTTCTTCCTTTAAGAGATAAGTATGTTTATATCACTATCACGAGGCTTCTATTATTGCCATCTAACAACTCATGACAATTCTTAAGTTCAAGGTGCTTGGCAGCTTGTCGTATTTTAATAGTTTTGGTGCACTCATTTTTGCCATCATCAAGGTTGATTCCATAAGCTAATTCAACGGAGCGATGTTTCAAATCTGTGTCATATATTTCTAATAGACAATTAAATATACTATTATCTTAAAGTATGAATGGCTATTGAAAGCAATCCTGTTGTAGAGAAACACGAGAAAAAAAAGTGATGAATTATTTTTGACAAATAAAGGAGTAATACGAATTTACTTTCACGCCGGATTTTCGGAACACTCTGTATATTATGTAAAAATATTTAGGTAGATTTATATTAGGCACATTCACGGATCAATAAACGGACACTTTTGTATTAACATCGTACCATTACAAGCTTGATGTAAAGGCAATTCAGTTTAAAACGAAGAAGGTGATTATGAATTTTGGCAATGTAGAAGGAAAAATAATTTTTGACATGACAAATGAACAATAACGAAATTTACTTGAACTAATCCATCATTCTGGTAAGTTTTTATTTAGATCAGTGTACTTCGTCATTATTGGATTTACTCTTAGAAGTGAAAAAAAAGAAGAAGTAAGTATCTTTTATTCGATTAATTGTTATTCATGTAGAACTATTTTTTAAACCAATTATAATCCATCTAAAAAGTATCCAGTATACTTTGAATAATTTCAACTCATGAAATCAAATACATACTAAAAATATGTAGCAGACTTAAAGAAAGAAATGACTTAAAATTCGAAAATCAATTTTAGAAGACGCTCTTCAAAATTCAAAAGGTTCAATAATTAGCGATTGAATTTTCGAAAGATAGTACAAAAGTAATGTATTCACTATTTTACATTATCGCTATACAACAATAAGCGAACGATTACCAAACAAATGACAATCGTTTTTTCTATTTGCATTTTTTAACAGTACGGAATAAAATTTTAGCCAATTTTTTTTTCATATTTAAAAATAAGGTCAATCAATATCTGACATATGACTTATTTTCTCTTTCTTATCATAGCCTCCGTTTTAGATTGACTTCTATCAAGACAATATATAAGATCATCGTATAGGGTGTGGGTGTGGGGTGTGCGCATGGTGACCGACAAAGGGAACACCCTTACCCACCCACACCCGATGATGTTATTGCAACACCACAATTACGATTAGGTAGTGTGAAAAGACCGATAATATTACATTTTAAAGAACAAGTTACTAAAGCTGTAGCAGTATGGGCTTTGACAATTGTGCAACATGGTTAAAGTTTCAATTCATGTGATGAAATTGGTGATGTTTTCCGTACTATGTTCGCTGATTCTAAGATTGCCCAGCAATTTAGTATGCAGTCGAAGAAGATTTCGTATGTCTTATCTCATGGTCTTGGTCCATATTTTCATCAAGAACTTATTAAAAGTTTGAAAAATAATGAAAAATTTGTTTTATGTTTTGATGAACAGTGGGTGTGGGCGGCGTGAGTGATTGTGAGAAAAAGTTTATCATCCACACCCACTTTGACATAACTGTTTTATTTTACTATCGTTTGCATTTTAATCTTGTTTAATTAACTGATGGAACTATGATAAAATTTTCGTTAGAATAAAAACATTCGAAAGAAAGAGAAAAGTAAAATGGTAAATGATTTTTCTTTGTGATTTAATATTTAAACTTTGATTTCTGTTGGTCATTAATCCTAAAGCAAAATTATTGCTATATCACAAGTCAAATAATACAAAAATGACTTCGCAATTGATATTAAGTCTTTTTAAAACTTAATTTTCTATTCACCGGCTTGTTTATCATATATTAATAAATCCCAAAAAAGTATACAAAAGCAGCCCAACCCTCACAAAAAAAAACAAACGACATGTCTTATTTTTTACCACCAGTAATTCGCCGTGGTGGTGATTTATCATTTCGAGTACCAGTAGTTAATTTAGCATTGTCATCATAAGGACTAGGTCCTTGACGAATACCACGTGAAAGGCGTTGCTAAGAGAAAAAATAGAAAAAAAAACTATAAATCGATAATAACATTTATGATTTACTCGTTCTTGATAACGACGTTCATAATAATCCAATTCTGACTCACCAGGACGACGTAATTGTGATTGTGCTTCAGCACCTTTTAACAAATAACAAATAATAAAAAATTTTTGTAAAAAAATAAATCATATTCACTATTAGGATCATGAGATGCATGTACACGAAGAATTGGATGATCCATAGCAGTTATTGGTTGATTAAGAAAATCATCATCAGGTCGACCTATGATATAGAACAATTATTCAAATTTTAAGAAAATTTTTCTTTTGAACCTCGTCCACTAGGATCAAGTCTTAAATATCCTTCAGCTAATGAACTAAATCCTGTTAAACCACCCATTGCTTTATATGGTGTTGCATAACCAGTTGGATGACCACGTCTTTCTCTTTCTTCTTTTGTTTCAACTAATGTTATATGTTTATATGCTGGTTCACCACATGTACATGTAAATGGAGCTGAAAATCCTGTACAATTACAATCTATATAAAAATAAAAAGTCAATCTGTTTTTTTTTTGCTTTTGCGATTGAAAACAAAAAAAAACAAAAACAATGAATACTTTTTTGACATTTATATGGTGATCGTGTTCCATGATTTTCAAGTGAATGTTTACAACGACAATTAGGATCACTTGTACCCGATGCATTTGCAACATATTCAAATGAAACACAACGACAACCAGATTGACGACATGGAATAAGAATAGGTCGTCCAGTAGGAATTTCAGCAAAATCAGTTTTATGTTCAGTAAATCTTTATTAAAAGAAAAACAAAAGATTGTTAATGAATTTTTTTCTATATTAAATTTACTTATGTCGACAAAGACATTTATGTTGTGGTCCAACAAGAATACAATCCATTCCGTGTGGATTTACCCATGATATAAATAATCGATTATGTAGACGCTTAAAATATTCAAATTATATATAAAACTTGATAAAATTCATCGGACTTATTCTCATTGTCCACACTCACACACTCAATTAGCTTCGGTCCGAGCTCAGTTATAAAAAGTCGTACTTGTACAGAACACTACTTGTCAGTCTTATATTACATCCTACGATAAAATTCTTTAGTTCAAATGATTAAATAATTAAGTTCTCATATGTATCTGAATCTATTCAATAGAAAGAAAAAACATAGCAACGTAAAAATCATTTCTTTTACTCTATAGCAAAGGTCAATTCATCTATTCTTATTCTTAAACAAATATGTATTAAATTTCAAATTTTTTTGTCATTTCATGTAATCTAATATCTTATTTAATATTAAAAACAAAAATAGCAAAATAAATTTGTACCATTGGTAAAACACGTCTTTTATATTCTTCATATTCTTCTGGTGTAAATAAGTTTCCACCATCATCATCACCAACAATACTATTAAATATAAAATATTGATAGATAATATATTTTTATCTTGAATACATACGCTCGATATTCAAAATAAGCATCAACATGTGATGCTGCATTTGGTGGTAAACTAATATATTCACCTGGTGCACGTCCACGGCCTCTTCCTGCCATAATTTTTTTTCACATGTGACTGATCAAATCTACATAACGAATATCGATTGATCTCACGTTACTTAGAAACCGATTTGTAGATGTCGTTGTAAAATAAATTTATTTCTCATAGTAAATTTGTTATATTTTTCTAAATTTTTGGATTTTAATTTAATAAAAATGAATTTTTTTTTCTATATAAAATAATTTTAACTTTCATTTAATTTAATTCTACCAATCAGTATTGTGTTGTTTCTACTCGAAAATCAATCTGTATTTTTCTTTTGCTTTGTTTTTGGAATAGAAATTAGGAAGGAGAAAAAAATAAACGAAAGATGAAATCTCAAGCTGTACTTCGTCTATGTTATTCAACTGTTCGTCAAAATCCAGCTATTTGTACAGCATATCAGGTACAAAAATAAAAATAAATTATTTATTATTTATTTTTCGTTTTTAAAGTCACGACGTTGGATTAGTTTACATGAATATCAAAGCAAAAAAATTCTAAATGATAGTAATCTTAATGTTCAACGTTTTCAAGTTGTTGAAAATCCTCAAGAAGCTAAACGTGCTGGAGAAGAATTAAGTAGGAATTTATTATTCCGAAAAAGAAAAAAAACAATAAAATTTTGTTTTCAGTGAAAACAATTGCTAAAGAATTAGTTATTAAAGCACAAATTTTAGCTGGTGGTCGTGGTAAAGGTACATTTGATAGTGGATTACAAGGTGGTGTTAAACTTACAAAAGAGTAAATGAATATTGATTTCAACGAAATTTAATTTTTAATTCTTATAGCCCAGTTGAATGTGGAAATCTTGTTAAACAAATGATTAAACATCGTCTTGTTACAAAACAAACACCACCGGAAGGTGTTGAAGTACAAAAGGTTTTGAAAAATAAACTTCAAAAATGAAAATATTTTTTGATATATTCTTCTTTATCTAGGTTATGGTTGCTGAAGCATTAGATATTGAACGTGAAACATATTTAGCTATTTTACTTGATCGTGCATATGGTGGTGCTGTATTAATGGGTTCACCAATGGGTGGTGTTGATATTGAAGAAGTAGCAGAAAAACATCCGGATCAAATTTTTACTGTAAGAATTTTGATTAAATTTCAACAGGGGGGAAAGGTAAAATTACTTTTTCTATTTGCAAATTTTTAGATCGCTATTGATCCAATGACTGGTATGACAAAAGAACAAGCTTTAAATATGGCAAAAAAACTTAATTTTAAAAATAAATTAGCTGATGAAGTTTGTTTTTGAATTTTATTTATTATTTAAAAAATAAATAAAAAGTCTTTTTTCTTTTTAAGGCAGCAGATCAAATTCTTAAATTATATAAATTATTTTTAAAATATGATTGTACACAAATAGGTAAAATTTTATTTTATTTCAATATTCATTATTTTTTTTTTATTTAGAAATTAATCCATTTGGTGAAACACCTGATAAACGAGGTAATTGTATTTAATAATTCAATTCAAAAATAGATGTTCATATTTAGTTATCAATTTTGATGCTAAATTAAGTTTTGATGATAATGCAAAATTTCGTCAAAAAGCTGTTTTTGATATGGAAGATACAAGTGAAAGTGATCAACGTGAAGTTGAAGCAACTAATGCTGGTTTAAATTATATTGGTTTACAAGGAAATATTGGTTGTCTTGGTAGATCAAAATAAAAAAAAATATATATAATCATACGAATTTTTTTTGTTTTGTTTTTAAATAGTTAATGGTGCTGGTTTAGCTATGGCTACAATGGATATTATTAAATTATATGGTGGACAACCAGCTAATTTTCTTGATGTTGGAGGTAAATATCGGATTCTACTTGTCTCGGATTTGACCTTTGGAGGGGTGCTACTGTCACACTGGATAAAATATTGAATTCAACAGATTATACTGTTAAAATGTCTGAGAACTATCAGACTTACAGCTTGATTCAATTATTTTTGATAGTTTTATTTTTCGTATAAAAAAAAACTAGTTATAGTTTTAAACGATGTTTTATATGAAAGCCTCGAGTCTTAAATATTTTCGGTCAGAAAGCCAATACTTTATCGATATAACTTTGATCCATTTTCTTTCACTCGTACAACAGGTTTTTTTTAGTTTATCAAGAGAATAAGTTTTTGTTTTGTTTAGTCGTTGTTTCAGACATCCCCATATTGCATAGTTCATAGGAGTAGCATCAGGACTGCTTGGCATTAGAGCCCATCGGGTTCAAGAATTTTTGACGGTTCCGGGTTTGAACTGTACTCTTACTCTTCTTAATAAAATTTTCTAATCTGATTTTGATTGCCGCTCTGAAGATGCAATATGCTTTTCATTTTTTTTTCTGTTACATGACTAGTATACGTAAGGGAAGTCAGTTAATATTTACTTTCAACTTAATTCATGCGTAAATTAAGTTATTGGTAATTTATATCTATTTTAAATTGACAGGAAAATGATACCTCTAAGCATATTTTACCTATTCTTTAAACGACCCGATAGAGATCTCATAATAATTAAGTTACAATTAGTTCTTACTTCTATCAATAGTTTCTTATAGAAGAATGAATGTATACATTACAAAGGCTTTATATTATTTCTTCTATTCAACAACTATTCCATTATCAATAACATTTTGCTTTGTACTGAATCATATACATGAAAAAATAATATACAATGATTTTTTTCTAAAGAAGAAGAAACTCGTAAAATATCATTATATTCATCAAAAGCTTTTTTATTTTTGATTCGGACACAATGAACAAAAATTTTCACACCCGGGCCCGATGGACTCTACTTGGCATCCACTCTTCTGATTTAATAAAATTAATTTTGCATTTATTCAAATAGCTGACTGATTCTTTCTTTTTTTGAAAATAAACAAGGCGCATATCGCGATGGGTCGAGAAATGTTTTGTTGAATAATCATTTGATCATAGTTTCGATCAGACTTTTTAATATAGCAAACTTTACGTTTTCCTCTAATTTTAACCAAGATTCATCAGTTATAATGAAATTTTTGTATCGATGGTTGACGATGCTAATTTGGTTTTTTTCGAAGAGTAAAACCAGCATTTTTGATGATTCTCGAGACACTAGATTGGCCAACATGAACAGATTTGGTGATCGTCCGTTGAGTCGGTGAATTTTCGATGTCAATTTTCTTGATGATAGATGTCGCTTGTGCTGTTTTTTTCCGAAAATTTTAATTTTGAATTGAGAATTTCTTTGACGACAAATCTTTCGTTTAACGTTGGACATAAGAGACTGAGCTACGTTGATTCCATCAAGTTTCAAAATGTTTACTATCCTAGACTGGGAGAGTAGCCTTGGTGTAAAATTTGAAGGATACATCCTTCAACAGCATCAGAGATTTTATTACGTGGGATTTGTTTTAAATGAGTTTGAACGTATCTGACGGAAGAAGAAATATGTTTTGTACATGTGAGTCTGGAAAACTATCAAAAATAATTGAATCAAGTTGTACATTAAAAAATTTCATTGAAATTAAGACTACGGTTCGGATACATAAATGTCGGACTCGATATGCTCTAAGGTACGTTTACATTTGAGAGAGAGAGAGAATAAAATATTTATTTCTAGGTGGTGTAAGAGAAGAACAAGTACTTGACGCTTTTAAAATTCTTTTTAGTGATCAGCAAGTAAATATTTTCTTAGAATAATATTTATTAAAAAAATCTAATATATTTTTTTTTTCTTTTATAACAAAAAAATATTTAGGTTAAAGCTGTACTTGTCAATATATTTGGTGGTATTGTTAATTGTGCTATAATTGCAAATGGAATTGAAAAAGCATGTAAAAAACTTGGTTTAAAAATTCCTCTTGTTGTTCGTTTACAAGGAACAAATATGGATGAAGCTCGTCGTATACTTGATCAAAGTTCATTTCCTATTACAGCTGAAAATGATTTTGAAAAAGCTGCTCAAAAAGTTGTTTCATTAGTAAAAAAACAATAATATATCAATCGAATACAGTGACTGATATCTTTTCTTTCGTAGACTATTATGTTTTTCTTTTATCTTTGTCCTTTATCTATATTAAAAAAAAATAAAATCCTTTATAACTCTAATAATTAAGAAGTATAAATATGTTTATAATACAAGAATGATTTTTGATTTTGAAGTCTATAGTTAGTTGCGTATGCATTCAGTCTCCATAATTTGCATGTTTTTCGTTGTAACGAAACTTGTACTTTGTGTCACGATGTTCTAGAGAACTTTAATATGAGTTTTACCGTTCATCTTCAGTAAGTTTCGCAAAACGGTCTCGAGTTAGCTGCTGTGAGTAGAAGAGATAATGAGAATATTCGACAGGACAGAATCGACTCTAATTGTGATGACTTCGCATTGCATTTATGCAGGCCTTTGTAAGTTATCATTTTCTATTGCGACAATCTCAAGTCAGAAAATACGCAAATAAATGATATTGTATTGTCTTATCTTAAGTTCTGTACCTTTGTTACGTTCGAAATAGCAGAAGTAAAAGGATTTATTACACTTCCAGCCACGGAGTGGATATGTATCTTGTATGACATTGCACGTCCCACCTATATGAAATGAATGAGTATATGTCAGATATCTTTTCAATTCATTCTATTGCTAGTCTAATCACACCTAAAAGAAGAGAATTCATAGAAATATTTATTAACAATCAAAACTTACCATAACCAGCTCGTACTTCAATTCGTATCGCCAATAGACAACCTAAACAATTGATCGGTTTTTTTATGCAGTATTCTATTCGTGACATCCAACTTTTTTGTGATTTTTAGTACAATTTTTTAGGATGCTTACGAAAAACAATTGATCGTTTCACCCACTTGGTATTGTGTTTGACATATATATTTACATGTATGAGCTGACACAATAAGATCATTATTATCACGTGTTTTTACAAAAAAATTGTTGAATATATTTTTGAAGTTATCGGATTCTTTTTTCGTAATGGTGATATTGATATAACTCATTCGAACTCATTGGGTGCATTTGAACTATCATATTCATCATACGAATCATAGTCTAACGAAAAAATAATATAAAAGAATGATTATCTTTCAAAAAATGAACGCGTAACCCCATAGACATAGTCAATTTCTGATAGCGATAGAAATCAAGTACATCTACTTGTACAACAGCACAAGCAAATAAATCTGATTTCATATTAGTAACAGCAGTTACAGTTCATCCACCATGACTACCACCTATCACTGAGACTTTTTCCGCGATCAAGTATATTAATTATCAGTAAGCCATCCATCACAAACCCATAAATCAAGGTAAGTATTCGGTTTGTTAGTTTTTTATTCCTCTTTATGCCATACTTGATGATATTCACCATTACCTCAAATATTTCCTATTACAAAAACTATATCAAAATGGTGAACTCCAACAAGTGCAACAATTGAAACTAGAGTTTGATCGCAATTGAAAATCCATCACAAGCATATAGATTTTTCGATTTTGACTGCTTTCTTTCATTAAGTTTTTTCAATGAACCAAAAACATTGGCATTTTAACTACATATAATCAATCGAATCCACGTGAATTACAAAAAGATTTGTTCGATAATTAATGCATTGAGAGCTAAACCTTCAAATTCAATTCGTTTAAACTACATGAGTAAATCATCAAGTATTTGAGCAAAGTCACACACATAAATTGTTGTTAGAGAAAGAAATTATTGAAGACGTATAAAGATTTCTCATTCATTTTCATCATCCACAAAAAAAAAACGAAAAATATTTTAATGATCAATTGATATTTCTGAATTTAGGAAGTAGAAATAGCACCAATCGATTAGTCAGGTTTACGCAATTGTCATCTACTTTCCACTTTATATATTTATATATAATCGATCACACACAATAACTATCGAACTAGAAAATATTTTTTATAAAGATATGATACATTTCCTAACAAATCGTTTTGATCTTCAATAATTATTTCTTTTATTTCGCTTCTTATATTTATTATCATAAGACGAAAATATCCAGCTGGACCATTCATTTTTAAATAAAGTAAATCATTCTTAGATGTTATAAAATCATCAAGAAAATTCCTAGTGTCAATTCATTTTATAACTTGTTGATGAATGAGAGAAAGAACCATTCTACAAGACAAAGAATCATTCAATGAGACAAAGATGAGTTATTGAATAAGATAAAGAACAGTTAAATAAGATAAAGAACACTTGAATAAGATAAAGAACAGTTGAATAACATCAAGATGAACAGTTGAATACGATCAAGAAGAACAGTTGAATAAGATCAAGTCCATTTGAATAAGATGAAGAACAGTTAAATGACGAAAAACAAAAATTAAATTGATGATGGTGGTAGGTCTTGCTGAACAATAGATGCCACAGCAATGCAATACTGTTGATAACTGATGTTATTTGCTAGAAATTGTGCTTTTAATTGATCAGTTTTTTTAATATTTTCAATTTGTGTATTCTGAAACGAAAGAAAAATAAATGAATTAATTGAGTCAATATCAAAATTTCATCTGTATGAATTTATTGAGCAATCACCTGTTTTTCAGCCATTGAAGCGAAAAGTACAATGACAGGCAATACGAATAAATGACGAGAAAAAAGACAAATATATACATATATATAGAGAGAGAGAAATAGATATATACTATGCTTATTTTTCTCAAGCGAACAATAAGAGAGCAATAGTCAATGAATGACCGTCGTCTGATATGAAAGGTCACCGATGGTTACTTATTATTAAAAAATTTCTTTTCCATTTTACTGTCAAATTTTTGTAGAGTGTGGAATAACTATAGACAAAAAAAAACTCTGTTTTAATGGATAACGATCGTAATACGATTTATTTTCAGAATTTTTTCTAATTTTTTTTTTTGATATATAGGGCAATGTCAAGCTCTATAAACTCATCTAGAAATGACTAGAAAACAAAATGTTTAAAGTCGTTCATCCACATTTTTTCTACTTGTTTTCTCAGCCTATATGCAATTCTTTCAAGTGAGATAATTGCAGAAAACGACATCAATCTCTATTAATGTAGATCTATTGTTACACTTGTCTTGCATTTGAAAATAAATATTTAGTGCATAAAATAGATAATTTATATAGAATGGATTGGATAAGTCTTCCATAATGACGTTAGTATGTTTTTTTGAGAAACAAAGTGTAGAATTATAGAATAATCGTATTCTTTCAATTAAACTCATATTATACACATCAGAGATGTGCACCGCGCCTCAAAAGCGAGGCGGCGCGGAAAGGAGGCGGAAGTCCCAAAATCGTGATAGAGGCGGTCACCGCTAGAGAGCTTTTTGGCGGAGGCGGCGCGGCCGCCTGTGCTTTCTTTTTCAATGAGGTGCGGAGCGGCGCGGTCGCCGGGCGGTCCGCCTGATAAGAACTGGAGAAACCCATTATACCAAATTTTTCCAAACTTATTGCACTATAGTATTGCTCAACACATAACGGGCCACTTATTAACATTCAAATATGAACGACAACATAAAATTGAAGGGACCATGAAAGGATGTACTGTTTAACAAGATTTAACTAGACATGTACGTATTGATATAGCATTATTTTTCGTGTTAATTTATTTTACACTTGAGTTGCACAAATTCAAGTTTAGAATAACTTTAAAAACTATTAGGTTGGTGGAATGAAAATTGGACACTTGAATATTTTTTTAAAATTTATTTATTTAATAAATAAATAATATTAGTCAATTATATAATCGCCATCATTATCTACTACTGCTTGCCAACGCGTAGGCAAAGCATGAATGCCTTCAGCATAAAACTCCTTTGGCTTTGAGCTGAAAAAGTTGCTAAGATATTCTTGAATATCTTCTTCTAGTGTCTAATTTTCATTCCGCCAACCCAATATATTCTTCCGAATGAAATTCATCAAATTCAGATATAGGTCAATTTAATATCGGAATAATTTTTAATGAACATTGCTTAGTATTCAATCTTTAGATTTAATCAATAAGTATGAAAGTGAGGTGGTAAAAGTTAAAGGTATCTCAAGCAAAATGACTATTAACGATTTAATCTGCTTCCGTTACTTTTCAATGTATGATGCTTGTTTTTTGTTAAAGATTCCTGATGAAGTCTACGAAAAATTTTCAACTTGGACAAAAAAAAGAAACAAAAGGACAGTATCAAGCATCACAATTTGCTTGAAGAAATTCTTGAACTAACATATAAGTTGCGGGTTTTTTTTATTAATATTCACACAGACAGCCATGATTCTATACAATCATTAAAAAATTTTACTCGGAGAGGCGGGTGCGGGGCGGCCGCCGGCGGACATATTACCTAGAGAGGCGGACGCGGAGCGGACGTCCCTAAAAATTTTTTTCGGCGGCGCGGCCGCCCAACAACCGCGCCATGTTTGACATTAGGGCGGGGCGGTCCGCGCCGCTCGCGCGGACCGCCCTCCGCTCCGCCTCCGCCTCCGCGCGCGCGGTGCACATCTCTGATACACATGATTTATTGACTAATCAATTTTTGACTTTCTTCAACGAGCAGAGGAAGAGCATGAATAGTCTGTTATGTCTAAACACACACGTATTGGTTATTTTCGATTCTTTTTCTTTTTGATCAGAGTAGGATGAGTCTTTAACAAAATTTACTTTTTGAGATGAATGAATAGTTGTTGTTGTTGTTGTTGTTGCTGAATCTTCATCGTCATCATCATCCTACAAACACAATAAAGGAATTTCAGCTCATACTTGTTCAAGTTCTATTACTTGATCCATTTTTAAAATAGCATTATCAATAGCTTCTTCAGCTTCTAAACGTTGTTTCGTTTCTTGTCTTTTTTTTTCTCGTTGTTGATTTAGTATTCTTTGAAATTGTGGAAAATGTTTGTCATGTACATGATCAATCCATTTATTTCTGGTTGTTTGAGTTCCATTTGTACACCACGAACAGAGATAATTACCATTAGCTAGAAAAGAATCATGGTGCATCAGACTCATCAATCTTTTATATTTCTAAAAAACACTTACCATCTCGATCAACTGGATAGTTGTGTAAAAGATTTTTTTTTGCTTTTGTCATACCCATCTAGAAAGCAAAAAACAAAAGAGATACCATCTTATGGAAGATAATCTTCATATTAGAATAAATAAGATCAGCTATCATTGTTGAAAATAGATGATAATAACTTTGAAAAATACGAACAAATTTCAAGAAAATCAATTTCATTTTCAACAACTTATTGATATTAAGGTTAAGATAATTAATTCTTAGAAATGATCTAATTTCTTATATCTTTTTGTTTTTTTTTTACATATACATATACATCAACAAAAAGAACACGCATGTTTATATGTATCGAAGACAAAAGAAAAGAAAAAGAAGATATGTATACTTACTATGAATCATATAAATCAAATCCATATGAAAGAAAATTTTCTATAAAAGATTAAAATATGGATCACCAATAAAAAGAAAACGGACAGATATGAAATTCTTCTTTAGATTTGTCTTCATTTGATATACATTAATAAATAAGAAGAAATCGAATGAACATAGGAAATTTCAAATTTCTTCAATTATACTTAGGGTTGACCAAAAGTTCGTAGAACAGTGTTGAAAGAACCTTGTCGAATAAGGTAACCTATTCAGAAATGAAAAACCGAATATACCATGTTGTAGAGCTTTTTGAGGCGCGTCGAATGGTATATAATAAATCCTGTTTTCATAAGACTTCGAAGAAACTAGAGTCAATTTACTGACAAACGACTACACACCCACACCCATACCCACACTGACAAGATGCCCGGAGATGCTACGTATATGAGGTTGTAGCCCGTGAAAAACTCTACAAAATCGTATGTGAGAAAAAATATTTTACAAATACTTTCGACTAGTACCAAGGACCACAAAATTCAATAACCTATCATGCTTGGATGAGGGTGTGGTTGGGGATGTGTAGTCGTCTATCAGTAAACTGACTCTAGTTTCTTCAAAGTCTTATGAAAACAGGATTTATTATATACCATTCGACGCGCCTCAAAAAGCTCTACAACATGGTATATTCGGTTTTTCATTTCTGAATAGGTTACCTTATTCGACAAGGTTCTTTCAACACTGTTCTACGAACTTTTGGTCAACCCTAAGTAGATTTCTCAAATACTCTTACAAAGTAACACATTCAGGTTCAATACACAACTAAAATTCTTTTCCGAGGTGCTAAAGAACGATATCTACTGTATTGAATTAATTGCATGTTATTTTATTATTGCGCATCTTCTGCCATTCAGGCCTATTTTTCTTTCTTTATAAACATATACGCGGAAAATATTCAAGAAACAGTCGTTTATATTATTTTCTTTTTGTATCTCGTAAAACAACTTTTTTATGTATCGAACCAGAAAGTGTTAATTATAAGAATATTCGAGATATCCATACTATTGAATAAAAACTTCGAATAGTTCTCTACTATTAGTACAAAACCAGTTTATCCAATGGACCTATGACCGAAATATAAAGTTTTCTTTTTTGTCAATGACTTTCAGAACATTTCATGTTTTTAATTCATATAAATAGTCTCAAAGTAAAAACAAAATACAAAGATACAGGGTGCTTCAAAAGTCCCTGAGAAAAGTAAATTCTTCATACTCCTTTATTTGTCAGAAATACAAAAAATACGTTTTTTCAAATTTCACTGGAAAAACTAAATATTGTTGGACTTTTTGATCATTTCAATTTTTGTAATATTCTGAGTTTCGAAATTTTTCAGCGTCGATTTATAGTTATTCTTTTTAGATATTCTCATGAAATGAGGTAAAGTATTAAGGTTCGCTAATATACCACAAAAATAAGTTAATAAAACTGCACTAGAAAATTTAAAACTAAGAATATCACAAAAAATTGAAACGATCATAAAATCGAAAACACACAGTTTTTCAGTGAAATTTGAAAAAACGTATTTTTTGTATTTCAGACAAAAGTGATATCTTTCAACGTTATTTGCTAAGTTCATCCGTATCGATTAAAACTTCACGGCGATGCCTATCATATGAAATAAGATTGGTTGATTCGTTTTGACAAATAAAGGAGTAAGAAGAATTTACTTTTCTCAGAAACTTTTGAAACACCCTGTAGATAGTAAGACTAGAATCAACAGGTACGCATGGTCAACCTTGTTCATAGAATCAGTTAAAGTGAGTGTTACAAAAAAGTGAATTACTATCATTTATATAAATCAAACAGGAAGAGGAGAATGAATGATAGCTGAATAAATAATTAAGTATATAAGTAACACAAAATATTTGAATTCTATCCTAATTTGGCAATTTTCTTTTAATTATTTGGTTAGCATGTCATGCCTATCATCATCACGAAACAAAAACAAAAAAAAAACAAAATATAAAAACCTATTGAGCGAACATAGATTCAAATAATTTCTTATATATATTCTCTCTTTTTATTCAAAATATTCTCTTCTTAAATCATTCAGCTGGATATAAATGCCTGTAATTGTTCTCTATAGTTTGTATTGTTGTTGGTATTTGCTGATGATAGTGAGTGTATTCACTAGAAGCTTGAAAAACCTAGAACTTTCGATAAAATATAAATGTATTTTATGGAAACTATATACTAAATTATTATTCGACTATCGTACATTCTTCTCTTCCTGCTGAATCTATGTATATGTCAGCGTCCAATCTCAGATCCGCCTAGGCCAATGTCGGATTGCGAAAACTTTTTTCATTAGAACTTGAATTAGTCTTGTGATAGGTGTTGGATTCGAATTCTTTTTGTGGAACTATCTTGAAATAATCGCATCTCAGATATTGGAATAATCAATGAAGAAACTAAATTAGAACGTAAACATTTATGGATAATTTTTCATAAAAGCTGTTGTTCTGATTGTTTTTTTGCTTGATTATATATATATATTTCATAATAATAATAAGAATACAATTGCAAAACATTTGTGAAATTTTTTTTTGGGATGATTAGTCATACGACTTATAGTATAAAATATTTCATCATCGTTATATTTTAATATTCGATAATTTTATGAATCTATTACTTTACGACAAGGTGAATTCTGTTTGTTGTTGTGACAACGAAAAATATTTAACGTTTTTGGATATGTTTTTTTTTTATTATTTTCTTTATATAAAAGAACGAGAACAAAATATTATACATTTTCTTTTATAGATAGAAGAAAAAAGAAAGAGAATGGTAGTAGTTACTTTTGTTACAGGAAATAAGAATAAATTAGCTGAAGTTCAAGCAATATTAGCTGATGTATTACCTAATTTAAAATCTGAAGAGCTCGATTGTGTGTATTAAATAAATATAAATTGAAATAAATTATTTTTTTGTTTTTGATTTATTTAAGGCCCCCCCCCCCCCTTAGAAAGTCGAATTTTTCAAGGGAATATCGAAGTTGAGTTTTTATCACAGGAAGATGCAGCGAAGCTTCCTCTTTCAGAATATATATAGCTTTTTGGAAAATGAGCAGATTTTCAAAGACTTATATAAAACTTTGACTCTACTATCATATTTTCGGAGAAATTTTCGTGATTTTTCAGGTATTTCAGTTTTGGAAAAATTGCGTTGCCACTTGCATTAGCGTTGAGTAGAACACTTTTATATTACCCAGCATGTCAGATGGCGTTAGTTACCTTCATCTCTTACGTAGTCTAAAACGATCCACTGGAATGAATTAATAATATCCCATTGTAATATGATTTTTTCTGGATTTGAATGAAAAAATCCAGTTCTAAAATTTCTTTAGCGCTCTTCTCAAAATACGGTTTCCAGACAGAAAAATTGAAATAACTCCGTCCTGTTTCAAGCTATAACCAATAATTTTCTTTTGTTTTAAAGGTCTTAGTGAGAGTAAATTTTTGTCCGAACGGATTTTTTATAGTTGGTTCCTGGGCTGAGAAAAGTGGGATTTACTGTCGTTGGACCACCATTTTTTATGCTAATTTTAAGACCATCCCACTAAAATGCTCATAAAAAATGAATGAGATTGAATTTCAAAATTCTGTTCGGACAAAAGTTGCGTACTCACATTGGCTTTAATTTGACACCAACCCGAGCTCTCTACCCCATCTTACGACAAAGTTATATCGATTCTTCTGAAGGTCAAAAATGACCTGTGAATCAGCTAGAAATCCGGTCTAGTGCGACCAATCGAGCTGAAATTTTTACCAGAAGCGTATCTCTCCAAGATCACTCATTCCTGAAAATTTCAGCCCAAAAGGACCATCTGAAGTGGAAAATCGTTTCTGAGGGGGGGGGGGG
>CAJNOL010003012.1:0-28004 GCA_905250125.1 Rotaria sordida | reverse complement strand
ACTTCCTTTTACATGGGATGTGAAAGTGAAAATATACATAGCCATCTATGTTCTCATTTTTTCAAGAATAAAGGTACAATTTAATTCTTTTTAATCGATGATCTTTATTCATACGTAGCATGTGGTATATTAGGGGAAAATTCAAGATATTTTTGCATTAATTATTAGTTTCAGAGAGAAAGAAGGTAACTGATTAATATTTATGAAAACAGTTTGATCAATTGCTCTCATTCGAAACTAAAGTGCGTGAATATTAGCAAAAAAGTTCGTGTCGTTGACTTTTGATACCAGCTACGGCTAGAACTGAGCGATTGTTTGGTCTGAATGGATAAAAGAAAAATCTCATGTTTTGCTACAGATCGTTTTAATGCAGATCTATATATATCATATCCAAAGTTTATCTGTGTAATCTATTGTCGACCGCTCGATGCTAGGTACATCGAACTTGACTAACTTCCTGCATAAAGCATTCCATCAATAATGATTCTGTTTTGTACGGTAACTTCTAACATGATCTGCACTTGAAAATCTTTTCTGAAAGTGGTATATCATTATACTTTTGAGATTCAATGCTACTTAATACAAATTTCAATTCATCTAGAGATGTTCAAAGCTATAAGCCGGGAAAAGATTGTTACTTTAAAATTCTGATAATTGTCACTCAGAGCAAATGAAAAAAGTCAGAGATAAACAGTACATAGGTTTGTAAATTATTGAGCTGATAAAAACGATTTTTGTAGTTTATTAATAAAACATAGATTCCGAAAATTATATAATGAAGTCGCACACGCTTTTGTCACTCCGTGTGGATTTTGTATTCCAGCATTTGTGTAACATACATTCACCGCAGTGACTATATTAAATATTAGTTTAAATGAAAATTTAAAGCGCATCAATAAATCAATCCGTTATTTCAACATCACGTGATGCTCTACCAGCTTAAGTCGTAGTCGATTCACAAGAAGATATACGATTTCGTAGGCATATCAACTAGGATGAATATTCAGACAAGACAAAGATTATGATAAAATGCCCAAAACAAAAGATTCCACGGTACTGAAGTATATCAGTCAAGGAAAACTTTACGGATAGTTACTAAAATCATCTGCTGAAGTAAAACAGAAAACAATGGATCAAGTTATGCTGAACATTACAAAAAAAACAATGTCACAGTTGTTCAAGGATGAAGCTTTGACTGCCATTGTATTATTATTTATATTGAAGCATGAGATATTATCAATTTCCCTTTTTTTCAACTTTCGAGATCTTGAAAGTAATTGACAAGGAACTTGAGAAAAAAAAAATCAGAACATTCTTGCGGATAAGTTAATTTTCACGAAATAGTTTTCTTTTTCATCAACTAATCGTATAACATTAATATTTTTGCCTTTCACTAAGATACTCTTTGTCTATTTCGCGACTACCAATTTAAAACACGCAGATAAAAAAATGTTGCAAAATATATTGCGGTGAGATTCTATTTCCTTTCTCATTTATAAATGTACCATTAGAAATAAAATACTAGATTACGTTTGGGTCTGATAAAATCAAAACTTATATCCAATAGTAATCAGCCTTTTGTTGATTTCCGCAACATAAAATAGTGCTTTCATAAGAATAAAGGGGAATATTGTCCGATACCAACTATACGAATAAAAAACAATCTGCTTTAATTTTATTACATGGTTATGGTAAAAACATTTTGTGTTACAAACGCAACGCTTTCAACTGTTATTAAAAAATGCAAAACCAAATTTTAACTGCAATACAGTGATAGACCACAGACAAAGCTTTTCAAGTGCGCAAAAGGAAATTTTTCTGTAAGTCACTCCTTACGAACTTTCTCTGGCACAATCCTTAGCTCAAACGCACAAATAATGTGTAACCCTATGAAAGACTCTGATAGTTAGCCAGACACTGTTTAATCTAAAAACCTTACAACATACTGCAAACGCTCAATACGATATAGAATACCGATTACAAAGTCTGCAACACGGACGAATGTCCTCCTTACAACAAGACAAATAAAAAAAATTCAAAAAACTTCATTTAAAGAAACAGCTACCATTCGCTGTAATGTGGGGCTAGAAGAGTCAAAAGTTTCATAAAATTACAAATAAAAAGCTATCCATGCCAATATGCTTAGAAACTGATGAAATCAATCATTTAAAAATCTAGAACTTTCAAGCATGTAGGTATGAAAAACTTCATGTATAGAAACTCCTCGAATTTCATGATATCAGCCGTTTCAACGTTTAAAATTTTGAACCATGCAGATGTAAAAAACTTCTATATCGAAACTCCTAAAACTTGATGGTGGTACTCTTTTAAATGTTTAGAATTCTGAACTATGTGCAGCTGATAAAATTTTTAAATAGAAACTCCTAGAAATTGATAATATCATGCATTTGAACGCTTAGAATTTTGAATTATGTAGATATACAAAAACTTTTATATCGAAACTCCTAAAACTTGATAATATCAGCCGTTTAAAGGTTTAGAATTTTCAACCAAGTAGATACGAAAAAATTCGTGCATGGAAACTGCTAAAATTTGATGACATCATTCGTTTAAACGTTTAGAACTTTGAAGCATGCAGATTTGAAGAAATTTATGTATGAAAAATTCTAAAAATTCATTATCTCAGCCGTTTAAACGTTTAAAATTTTCAACGATGGAGACACGAAAAAATTCATATGTGAAAACTCCTAGAAATTCTTAACATCAGCCGCTTAAACGTTTAGAATTTTGAACTATGTAAATATAAAAAAATTTCTATATCGACACATCTAAAAATTATTGACATCAGGCGTTTAAACGTCTGAATTTTTGAAGCATGCAGATATGAAAAAATTCATATGTGAAAACTCCTAAAAATTCATAATATCAAACGTTTAAACATGTAGAATCTTGAACTATGTAGTTATACAAAAATTTCTATATCGAAACTCCTAAAAATTGTTGACATCGGACGTTTAAACGCTTAGAATTTTGAAGCATGCAGGTATGAAAAAATTCACATGTGAAAACTCCCAGAAATTCTTAATATCAACCGTTTAAACACGTAGAATTTTAAACTATGTAAATATCAAAAAATTTCTATATCAAAACTTCTAAAAATTATTGACATAAGTCATTTAAACGTTTAGAATTTTGAACCATATAGATATGAAAAAATTCATGTATGAAAACCCCTCGAAATTCTTTATGTCAGCCGTTTAAACGTTTACAATTTTGAACTATGTAAATATAAAAAAATTTCGATATCGACACTTCTAAAAATTATTGACATCAAGCGTTTAAACGTCTGGATTTTTTAAGCATGTAGTTACGAAAACATTCATATATGAAAACTCCTAGAAATCCTTTATATGAGCCGTTTAAACGTTTAGAATTTTGAACTATGTAAATATAAAAAAATTTCTATATTGAAACTCCTAAAACTTATTGACATCAGGCATTTAAACGTTAAGTATTTTGAAGCATACAAATATGAGAAAATTCATGTATGAAAACACTTGAAAATTCATTATACAGCCGTTTATACGTTTAAAATTTTGAACTATATAGATACGAAAAAATGCATACATGAAAATTGCTAGAAGTTGATGATGTCATTCGTTTAAATGTATAGAATTTCGAAGCATGCAGATATGAAAAAAATTCATGTATAAAAATTTCTAGAAATGCATTATATCAGCCGTTTAAACGCTTAAAATTTAGAACTATGTGGATACAAAAAAGTTTACATCTTGAAACACCTGGAAGTCAATGAAACTAGCCGTCTAAACGGTTACTATTTACTATAAAAAAGGTATCCGAAATATTTGATGCTGCACTATGTTGAAATACTGAAGCACCCATCGTTTAAATGCTTGAACTTTCTGAATAGTTAATCTAAAAAATATATGGAGAAAATAACGTCTAGAACTCTCAACTTTGAAGGATGAATGTCGTCAGTAATTATTGCAGAAATCCGAATCATAAAAGTGTTGGGGAAAACGCTCAAAAATCTCAACTTTTTGATGCGTGAAATGGGTTTTTGGACCCAATGGCCGTTTACACGATTACAAAGCAAGCTTTCGAGGTGTTAAAACGTCTACAAATATTCAATAGAAAAAAACTGTACGTTTTCACCGGTGGAATTTTAGAATTCTGAGTGTTTACACGGCCATCTTTTTTTTAACGCGTGTAAACGCTTGAAAAAGTCAGTTTTACGGTGTGTACACGCGTTTTTTCGAATTCTTGTCTGCTAGGGTATAAGATAAAAGAAGTGAATGAGCAGAAGAGAGATGTACGCAGAAGTTCTCAGTTGATCAAGATTAAGAGAAGCATTCAAATTTATTTTTCGATTGTTATGCTGTTATTTTTTCGCTATTGGTAGTACCAGAAGATTTTGAATCCGGAAGTATCTTACACGATAAAAAAGTTCGTGGTTATCTCCTTTTTTTCCAAGAAAATATCTTCATAAGAATTTGAAAAAAATTCTCATCATTTTTAATATCAAAGGCCTTCATGCTAATGACTATTCATTGAGATGATCCTTTGCGAAAACTACAATGAACTAAAGTTTTCTTGGATAAAGGCTTAAGTCTTTGAAAATTGCTTACAATTATGCAACTGGCACTACTTCTCAGTGTAGACTTTTTTGCAGGCTGATAAAAACTTTCCCTATCCGGTATCATTTTGTTCAAAAACTGAACTATCGTTAAATGGCATTTATGACGATTCCTTTAAATATTAGCCTACTCAAGGCCACCCTGCTCGTGGGTTTCATATGAAAAACGAAGCTCTTCAGAGGCGAACATCTCATAATAACGCATTCAAAGTAAAGATCAGAGAGTTCTTACGTCAACTATGATTGCACATTCGTTGTTTTTCCCGGAGCTAAAAAATTTCTAATTTTAATGTGTATGATGTTAGAGAGAAACATAATTTATTTTTGAATTTTTTAAAAAAATTTCACATATTGTGAGTATTTATTTATTTTCTGCCCTTTCCACTAATAATAATAGTAGAAATTTCTCGTTATTGGGAGTGTGTTTTATTTTTAGAAACTTCCCGAGTCGATCTATTCCTAATTTGAAACAACAGTAAAATTCTTGTTCAATATATAAAATAAATATTATTTTCAATCAAACTACAACGAATTTTAACGTTCTCATGTATCCATCATCGAAAATAAACGTCAGCGAAAACGTATATTCATTGAAAACAAAATCTCTCTCTCAGAAAAAAAGAAAACCATTTATTTTTCTATTAAATTTCAACGAATGATTCAATGTTCCCCTGTTCCCATCATTGAAAATAAATATCAGCGAAAATCTATAATCATTGAAAACAAAATCACTCTCAGAAAAAAAAAGAAAAGGATTTATTTTTCAAGTAAACGTCAACTAACGATTCAATGTTCCCATTTTCTCAACACTAAAGAGCTATGGAAATGATTCATAATCTTTGTAGAAAAATAGACAACATACTTAGTATAATAACTATGTTTGTGATCGAATATGCTAACGATATTTCTTACTAGAAAGTTCCAATATTGCCATTCCAATCTCAACTGAATTCCAAACACATCTGCCACATATACAAAGGATTATGTCAGGCCAGATCGAGACTCTCCCATCTGTTGAAACAGCAAACTCGACAGAGAATATGGAAAAAGTCGAAAAAAATGATCCATCTCTTCTCACAGAAGCGCCAAAAGATTCAGCCATTGTGGATAATCTAAATCAAAAAGATTCGACAAACGACAACAACAATGGTGAACCAATCATGGCGGCAGTACATTTGCTTCAAAACCCGGTTGATACAGAACCTACTGTTGTTCATGATACATCTAAAGTTCAACTTATGGAAACAGAAAATGATCCATTGGAGCAAAATGAAAAACCAAATGATATGAAGAATTCGCTAGATGTTCCAACAATGTCGACTGCAGTTCAGGATATGGACACTAATCAAATGGAACAAGGCGAAGAATCGAATAACATTGAGAATCCGTTGGACGTTCCGAAAACACCGCTTACACTGCAAAAAGATACCAAAGACGACGGTAATTACTTATTTCTTTTCTTTATCAAAATCGACTATTTTTTCCGATCACGGATAATTGCATTTGCTCTGACGATGGCTTGACGTTTTATTTTAGAAATGGATCAATCACTTCCAATCGATTCCAGATGTCAATTTCGAGCAGGTAAAATCGAAAGCTCTTATTTCGAAGAATTTTTCCGATACGATGGTTCAGAATATCAATACACTCTAGAGGAATATCTATCTTTAGAGCAATCTTGGGTTGATCTCAAGTTTCATTCAGATAATGCATTGATCAAGAAACCTGATGAACTTGTATCGGAAATGAAAGATCCTCCAAATAATGTCGACACTAAAATACTCAATCGCATCAAGGGATCGATGTTTGGCATGGCTTTGGGTGATGCTCTCGGTGCCCATGTAGAATTTCGACCGCAATCGTATCTAAAGGCAAATCCGGTGACTGATCTTGAGTCAGGCGGGACTTGGGGCTTAGAGAAAGGACAGGTAAATCATTTTTTCTACTGTTGAACTTGTTTATCTGCTAGGAAGCATTTCCACTGGTCATTATTTGAATTCTACAGAATTGGTCCGTCAACTAGATGTTGAGATACGGAGTATAACTATTGCTTAACACTGGATATCATTCTCATAAGATTATGCGACAATTACTTGTCTCAAAATACTAAGATCAGTAGCTAATTGTCGAATAACTCTGCACTACAATCAGCTATCAACTTTGGACTTTTATTCTTAGATAAAGCCATCTTAAAACCTTTGATTGTATTTGATTCATTAGGTTGGAAGTATGGGTAAGATTTTATCTTCACTTTACTAGTTACTAGTGAATAGTAAGCACCATATGTACTAATTTAACATATGTACCTTGCAGAACAGTAAAGTAAATATATCATCCCTAGTCGGAAGAAGTTTGTCATAGATGGTTTGAAGAATAAGTCCTTTTTAACACTTTTTTCGTAGTTTGCACCCACCATCAAAGCATAAATTACGCGATAATATAGTCTGAAGAATGCTGAAAACATAATGAAAAATAGAAATTTAAAAGCAATACTCTTGAAGTATATTTTCAAGAGAACGCTAGAAAGATGTATCAGTTTCATCACGTATTCGGCTTGCTTCGAATTCCGTTTTTCATATGATGTAAACTTCCCTGACTTGAACACTCTACAAAAAACGTTGTTCGCACAATTCCGATGAGATTAAAATGTAAAATACGATGTAGCTGCTCTTGTTAATCGCAAGGACATTGTTTTATTCTATCTATTTTGGTACATATTTTTTTACCGTTCTTTTAGTTAACCTTGCAACAATGTGATAAGAAAGTAGTTTATATGTTATAACAAGGCGTCGTTGATATACTATCTTTGATCGTATATCAACGACGTCTGCCACGTCTCTAAGGGCAAGGGACGATCTAATTTTATACGCCTGTACGCCAACACTCCTTTTATGGTAGGGAAAAGTTCTTTAGTAGAGATATATCAACGAAAAGTTAGGAACTAACATAACAGAAAATGAAAAACACGAACACTTTTTCTCATTTTGTCATAATTTCCGTTCTTTTTTCGTATTGCATCACATTTAAAGACTAATTTTTCAGTTCTCAAAATAGTTGGACTCTTTTGTGAAGGCATTTGATCCAATTAAATACCTGATCAAGTCAAAAAAAAAAAGCAAAAGTGAACATTTTTAAATCTCGAGAGATTTTCGCGTGATAAAGATATAAATAAAGACTAAAATGTACGTTTTTTTTTGACAGAAATTCTTTTCACCCATGGAATATTTCACGATTTCAGTGATGCATGAGATAACAATAAGAAATGATCAGAAATTTTGTTATAGTTTAAAATGTTTGATTATACAAGGAGTCATTGCTTGCTAACATCGACTTATACAACAAATGAATGTTGATGACCTTTTTTATTTTAGCAAATTTGTTTTTTCTACTATACTTTTTTACCAATTTTGGCTAACATTATAAAGTGTTCGTCATAATTCAAATGTTTTATGTTACATACACCGAATCTTTATTCCAATTAGTGATACAAAGGATTGAGAAACATAGAATTCGAAAATCAAATCTATAAAAGATAGTTAATTTGTCGCTCTCTTAATTCCATTTTCCCGCAACAATCTGCATCAATTGAAAGTCTATCGTTCGAAGATAAAATTCTAACATAATGAACTATTTTAGTTTACTGACGATACTTCGATGGCTCTTTGCCTGGCTAATTCATTGGTGGCTCGCCATGGCTTTAACCCCTATGATCAGTTAGTTCGCTATAAATGGTGGTACAAGAATGGCTATATGTCTTCTACAGGACATTGTTTCGATATTGGTATGGCCACCAGACAGTCTGTATCTGAATTTACACGTCGCCAAAGCCAATTCGCTCAACTTCACAAAATTCCTTTCGAACAGCTAGACCATCTCTCAGACTCTAGTCTAATTGATAAATTTGATGTATTCTGCAGTAACGATGGGGTAGCGGGTAATGGAGCTCTGATGCGTCTAGCGCCTTTGCCTCTCTTCTTCTATAAGTATCCAAAACACGCTGTCGAATATTCTGGTATTAGTGGACAAATCACTCATGGTGATAAGAAATCCTATGATTCCTGTCGTTACTATGGTGCTCTTATAGTGGCAGCTATGCAGGGTGCAAGCAAAGACGAGCTACTTGACGATGAGTTTTACTGCAAACATCAAGATTGGTTCAGCGGTAAAGCACTCGTTCCAGATGTCATGAAGATTGCCAAGGGGTCATACAAACGAAAAGGTGGATATGATGAAGGTATTCGAGGAAAAGGACACATTGTGAGCGCTCTTGAAGCTGCTTTATGGGCGTTTTGGAGCGATGATAATTCATTCGAAAAGGGTGCTCTTGCTGCTGTCAATCTTGGTGATGACACCGACACAACAGCCGCTATTTATGGGCAATTAGCTGGCGCCTACTATGGCTACGACAACCTATCACCGAAATGGCAGGGCTTTGTGTATGCCAAAGATTATATTACATATTTGAGCAAATGGATTGCCTTCGAAGCAGAGAAGTGGGTTCCGTGTGAAGAAGATAAATGGAATTTGACAAAGCTTTCTGCTCTAAATGCTGATCCTCCGAGTTCGAATACTGAGTCTAAGCAGAAGCCTTCTTTGAATACCAATCCAAAAAACACACAGAAGCTTGCTCCTTTATCGCAAAAGTGAAATGTTACACTATCAATTACGGAAAATAAAACGAGCAATTTAGAAGATATTAACACATTCGACCCGGGTGTGAATGTGAGTGTGGGATGTGGGCAAGGGGGAAACAGCAGAGACTTCAGCCGTGAAGTCTCATGAAGTCTTGAAAGTCTTCTGAAGTCTCTTGAAGTCTTATGAAGTCTCATGAATTCTCATAAAGTCTCTTGAAGTCTCATGAAGTCTCATGAAGTCTAATAAAGTCTCATGAAGTCTTATGAAGTCTCATGAAGTCTCATGAAGTCTCTTGAAGTCTAATAAAGTCTCTTGAAGTCTCTTGAAGTCTAATGGAGTCTCATGAATTCTTTTGGAAGTTTTGAAATACATTTAGTGCATGAAAATTCATAAGAAACCAATGAAATTGTCTTGTTTTCGACGGTCTTATTTTAGCAGAAAGGTGAACCTTTTATTGTTTTTTTTTCAATGTGCTGGAAAAAAATGCAAGTTTGTTGGATCTTAGAAAACATGATAGTTAATAACTGAATGCTTTTTGAATGAAGTGATTTATTTTTATAAGAAATGTGTCCATCTATTCGATGTCAATCTTATGAAGAATTTTATTCCTTTTTGTTTGTTTCTATCACTCATGATAATCTATCAGCCGATAAACGGCTAGCTTTATCGGTCAATAACCAACAAGCCGTTTGCTTGTGTATAAATTTAGTCTTGTTATTTATTTGTACCTGAAAATAGGAGTTTTTCAATGCTGGATTAATCGAATCAAATATACGCGTACCCGTAAAGTTTGTTTTCTCTGTTTTAATTTCATCAACGCTTTGTGTCATTGCCATATCTTTATTCTAGATATAGATATACTGCGAGAAACAACTCTCAGAAACTAGAAACACCTTTGTAATCTCTATATGATAAGTTTTGTTTTTTGCATGTTATAGAAGTTTCATGTAATTTCTATAAGGTTTTTTGATGCGCATAAAATCTGCCTCTTGAAGCCTTGTGAAGTCCTATGAAGTTTTATGAAGTCTAGCGAAGTCTTGTGAAGTTTTATGAAGTCTTGTGAAGTCTTATAAAGTTTTGCGAAGTCTGGCGAAGTCTTGTGAAGTTTTATGAAGTCTTGTGAAGTCTAATAAAGCCTTATAAAGTCTCAAGAAGTCCTACAAAGTCTGTGAAGTCTCACAAAATCCGTGAAGTCCGTGAAGTCTGTGAAGTCTCACGAAGTCTTTTGAAGTCTTTTGAAGTTCTCTGAAGTCCCATGAAATCCTATGAAGTCTTGTGAACTCCCTTGAAGTTTTATGAAGTCTTTAGAAGTCTTGTGAAAATATGAAGTCATTATGGTTGAAGTCCGTTGAAGTCTTGAAGTCTGCTGTTTCCCCCTTGGGTATGGGTGTGGGTGTGGGTGTGAGATGTTGATGTGGGTGTGAGATGTGGGTGTGGATGTGGGTGTGAGATGTGGGATGTGGGTGTGGGTACGGATGTCGGTGCGGGGTGTGGGGTGTGAGAGTAAGCGATGGAAGAAGAAAAATCCACAGCCACAGCCACACATTCATATTTAGTGTGTAACAGTGACTTGTCTCCTCAGAATTCTAAATGAATCATAACTAGTTTCCCATCTGTAAATAAGAGATCATTTATGAAGATCACAATGAAAAGAAAGATATAGCTAATCGTGAGTTGAACGATTGATGACTACCATACAGTGAAATATTTTAATTATAAATATATTACTAATATATTAATCAAGCGTGACAAAAAACAAATGTGGTGGCTCTATTTCGTAAGCGTCGAAAGCAAGATTATTTTTTTCCCGACCTGATTCATATATATTGCGTAAGTGGGAAGAAAATTACAATATGTTGGAAATTATTGGATGAATCATCATAAAGTATGATGAAATAAGGTAAAAAGGAAAAATATCGAAAATGAAAATATCAAAAACAAAAATAATACAAATGTAGATAGATAGATATGTTGAAAATGAGAGCATATTGAAGTGTAAGCCTCTTCCACTTGCGGATATGAGTGTGTGGATGTAGGTGTGGGTGGGTGTGAGTGCGGGTGTGACTACAGATCTTTAATTCACCCAAATCCACCCACACCCACACCCACTCCACACCCACACCCACACCCACACCTACTCCACACCAACACCCACACCCACCCTTATCGGAAGATATCTGCACACAATTCCAAAAGTTTAAATTGTCAGTCTTGATCGAATAAGTACTTTATAGATATTGCGGCCGTTTTCAACACCAGAATTAAATAGGACCTGGCCTCAATCACTCACTTCATTTCACTGAGACCTAAATGAAAGTACTAGCAGAAATACTTTATTTTTATATAGATAGATTGAAGAAATTTTTCTTTATCTTAAATAACCATAGACTACTTTCTGCGATATTTCATTGTTGTTTATGTCAGATGATATAATAGAAAATTTTGGATGACAGCTGTCTGTCATGGCGTATGATAATACAACTCAATTAGATTGTTTTTGAAGCGTGTTTTCTTTTCAGAAATGTTGATATGTATACTTACTTGTCTCAAAGGGCAGATAAGATAGAAGAGGATGTCAATATTTTTTGATATATCTCCCATCGAATGAGATTTCCCATCTCATCCTACACGCAGCTCTAACATATATAAATATCATACATACGCCATAGATATACACACACAAATATTCATATTAAGATTGTTGTAACGCAGCTAACAGAAGTAAGCATCCATATTAGTTTCTTTTTTTTTGCTTCTTATAATCAACATTGATTAAGTTAAGTATTTCAAGATCAATAACTATTAGTACCTTCGATATTAATTATTTGAGAGTTAGAATTAGATTTGATCTACTGTCTGAATTCATTAAACTATTTTGAGGATACGTGTAATTCCATGTCTCTGATTTTGCTTCGGTACGTAAAAAGTATATTTTGATGTTTCAGCGCAGTTAGAATTGTTTCCACCCATTCAACGTGATATGGATGAGATTTTATTACTCTTCAGTGGAAACGATCTATACTCATTGTCTACAGGAAAAGCAGATAACAGCACCGAATTTATGCAATAAATGTCATACGTTGCTCAACTTTTATCTTTTTCTTTCTCATATAAACAATTCTTAACCTGATCATCATTTAATTTTAGGCAATGTACGTTCGTTTGATATTATTTTTCTCCATTAGTATTTGTCTTCTTCACCAAGTAATCAGTGATGGAACAAAGAAATTAACACCACCATCGTCATCATCGAAAGGCTCGTTCCTCAATCGAACACTGGAATTTTTGAAAGTAACGGATACAGAAATAATGTACGATTCTGTCATGCAAATGACAATAGATGCCTTTACACCTTTATTGGGACCACTCGCAAGTCAACTAAAACAAACGATGAATGATTGTTGTTCGTATGAAGCGGTGAAATATGATCTTGCTAAACTGTATATGGAAGAATTTACATTAAGTGACATGAATCGAATGATACGATTTTATTCATCACCTGTTGGTCAAAAATTGATTAAAAAACAACCGATATTAATGATCAAAGCGAAACAATTGGGTCAACGAAAAGCACAAGAATATCTTCCAAAATTTCAGGCAATGATTCAAGAACAATTAAACAAACAAATCAACAACTTGAAAAAATAACAAACTGATGTTTTCTCGCGAACAAAAAAGCTTTTTCTTATATTTTTTTTTATATTCAAAACATAAATTTTCCCTAACATTTGTTCCGCCACTATTTATCTTAGAAATATCGCAGGCGAATTTAAGTGCATTGATAAAAACAAGATGTATAAAGTGCTTAAATAAACGATAATGCAGCACAAAATGACGAGGAAAAACATGTTTAAAAATAACCTTAACAAAAATATTTCGTCAAGATATGATTATATTCTATTCACGGAGTGATATCATGCATCAATTAACAAGAACGAGAAAATATTTTTTATTTGTATATGCATTTGCGAAAGATACAGTAGTATGTTGATTACCTTAATATTGTTTATTGCTTGTATTGCTGTTTTTGGTGTTTATTTTTGGACGTTAAAATTACGTTATAAATATTTTGTCCATCAAAATATTCCTGGACCACCACCACCACAGTTCTTCTTCAGTCATTTGCTCAAGAAAGCACACGTCCAATATATATTGTCTCCGATGTTGATTTTTTACATGATGTATATATCAAACAATTTTCATCATTTCATTCACGTCCTACAAATCTCTTTAATCGTATTCTTGATAGTAAAGGAGCGCATTTATTTTCTGCTCATGCCGATCAATGGCGACGTCAACGACACGTAATTAACCCAACATTTACAACATTAAAATTGAAAACAATGACACCACTAATGAATGAATGTATTCAATCGATGATGGTCAAAGTCACCGAGATGAACGATCAGGAATTTAATATATATGCATTTGTATAAACGATTAACAATGGATATTATTTGTAAGTTGAATAAGATTTTCAAATTAATTTACCTTTCTATTTAGGGCATTGTATATTCGGAATTGATACGGATATGAAAAATGATTTGGAAAACATTTATATGAAAAAATCAGCAGCTTGTGTCGCCATCGTGATCGAGAAACTCTTTATTGTAAAATTATCTATTTTAATGCCGTTTCTTACTCCAGTGCTCACTCAAATTGTCAAAGCTCGTTTCTTTCTTGTGGACATGCTGCGTGCATGGTTGCCTTCATTGGCATCTCGTATTGAAGATTTGCCTAGTGTATGGATTATGAAACGAGTCGAAAATGTTGTGAAAGAAAGATTACAATATGGAAAAAAACGAATGGATCTACTTTAATTGATGTTGGATACTGCTACAGATGAGCCAGACAAAATGATCCTTTCTAAAGTAAATTAATGATATAGTTGCATATTATTTTAAGACTGTTATAGGATCATGAAAATGACGAATTAATGTCCAAACATCTACATTATACCAAAGTATTGATGAATGTTTTTCTTTTTTATGATGGCTGGCTATGAGACAACAGCATCAATCTTAGTTTATTCTACCTATGTTTTGGCTACTAAAGTAGAAGTTCAACCAAAATTGCAAGCAGAAATCGATGAACATTAGCAAGAAGATAGCACAAAACTTGATTATGAAAGGATTGCTGATATGACATACATGGATCTATTTTTGCGAGAAGTACTTCGTCTTTACACAGCCTTCAATAAGGTGAGAAGTTGAGAAAGCAATGCCACAACCATTGTTTGTGGTCATCAAATAGAAAAAGGTTAGGGTACTATTGCACATTTATTGCTTGAAAAAAGTTGTCCATGATGTTGATTTATTTATTATTCAATGTAAAGGTACTGTCACCATGCCGGACGTCTAGTCAATCCATCGTAATATTGATCTTTTGGGACCTGAAAATGTTAATCTCTTTATTCCAAAACGTCATCCTGCAGCTTTTATAGGATTCGGCATTGGACCTCGAAATTGTGTGGGAATGCGATTTGCTTTGATGGAATTAAAAATGTGTTTGACGCAGTTGCTGTATACATACAATATTTTACCTGGTGATAAGCTCCATCAAGGAATGACTATACGAGAAACAAATGTCATTGCACTGGATGCCATCTATGTTCGTCTAGAAAAACGAGTGAAATAATTAATTTAGTTTTCAATATTTTTGATAAACTTGTACAAAGTATTGTAACACATCAAATCTTGAACACCGTTTATGATTGCTTTCCTTGTTGATTGTAAATTTTTTTCACTTTCATATTTTTCCCCGATCAAAAAGATACTGAACCCTAGTCAAACATCTTGTAAGCAAGATCTTGGCCAAGATCTTGACTGAAATATCCGTGCTCAAAAATGACCATCGAAAGTCGTTTATGGATGACTCTAAATACTACCGAGATAGTCAAACCGAAGTAAAATTTGACACTGAATATGAATCTGAACTCGGATCACTGCTGTAAACACAAGGAGCCAAGTTAGAGACCAATGACCCGTTCGAAAAACATTCAAAAACGTCATCCTTCGCGAGCATCCTGGAATGAAGATCATATTTTCTTAAACGATTCGGCACAACCTAGCTTCAAGCAGTACCAAAATCATTCGTAACAAGTGCTATCAAGTCAAGATCTTGGTACAAGATGAAAACGTTATTATCTTGTATTTAAATTATCAAGATCTGTTTACATTTCTGTACCTTGGATCTTGGCCAAGATCTTGTCACAAGATATTAAGATCTTGCTTACAAGATGTTTCACTAGGAAAGTCAATCTAATCAAATCCGGGTGAAAAAGGTCGACAAACAAATTAATTTGTCTTACTACCTTATTAGTACATTAGTATCAAAACACCAAAATGTCATGAATATGGCAATAGTCGATGATTTCATTCTTTATTCACTTTAAGCAAACCATGACCAAATAATTCTTCTATGCCATCAACTTCTCGATTTAGTTCATCTCAATGATAAAATGTTCGTCACTTTTAATTGATCTTACCCGATTAAGGTGGATCATAGTGGCTAACTAAATATAACAAAGTCATTTCTTCTCTAAAATCTCATTTCATCTGAAATTAAAACTGCCCATCATGTAAAAAGATGGAAATGGAAAACACAGACAAACAAGTCAAAAAGGAAAATATCCACATCAAAGTTGATTATGCAAATCATTTGAAAATAACATCAATACATTCTCCTCTCAATACTGTTTTCATAATGTAATATTTTGCTAATCCATCATGTAGTTGGTTCGGTTACTTGTAGATGAACTTGATTTAGTTATCGAAAATATATTTTAGTGAGAATTACTAATGTACCATAAAAAGATATAAAAGAGATTGTTGTCTCAATTGCATCATGATTTTTCAGATAAGAATATATTCATGATGATGGTGCATATTTTTCAAAATATTCTTTATATGAAACATGACTTTGATATTCTTCCATGATTAGATGACTTAACATCGTTTAAATGCTTGTATTTAACTAAAATTGACTCTTTTCTAACATTGATATATCTAATTTTGTAAAGATTCGATTGGCATCAATATACGTTTGAATATAAAAACATTGAAGTGTTGATTGAAGAAGAGTGTTCAATGCATAACAACAAACCATCATACCTCTTGATGATCCACAATCACATCCTTCATAAGTGATTGGTATAGTATGTACAATCCATATGAGATGTGTAATATTTTCAGTAACATACTGCCAATTAGTAGAACACCCACTGATCAACATATTTGGACTAGTCATTTCACAAATCAACCTAAGAATGTTAAGAAATAATTTTTGGTATTGTGAGTTGAAATTGATTGATAGTTTCTTGAATTTATTCATTCAACAGTTTCGAAGATAAAAGTTAAAAACTAATAAAATCACTTGTTAATAATTGTGAAAGAGTATCATTGACTATTTCTTGAGAAAGTCGACAAAGTGAAGCTAGTAAAAGAAATTGTCCTGTTGTTGATAATCGATAATCTGTAGGAGAAAATCGAAAGACAAGTTCATCTTGTCTATATAGATACCTAATCCATTGATAAGAAACAAAGACACTTGCACAGATATGATGAAAACAAGATAGAATAATTGATTCGATTGTTTCATTCGATGAATTAAGAGTTCCATTCAAAGTAGAAAAATTATAAGATGATCTTAAAGATTTCGCTAGATATTTGTCTATTTCTAGCATATAGGAACGATTGTAGGAACATTCCAGAGTAGATTTCAGTAATGCATCGATTGGATAACAACCGATAAAGAAGTTTGGAATGGAGAAATGCTTAACGACCACACTATTATCCGTTCTATTTACATCATAAATATCTATGCCAAAAATACACGAAGAAGAGAAAGCACATTCGATAACTATTTGTTATATAAGTGCAGTTCCGATATTCAATAAGCTACTCATCAGTTGATTTTCATGACTACTTAATCGAAAAATTTTGATTGTTCGTAAAAATCTACTTAGAGTTTGATAGTATCAATCGGAGATTGATGAGTTAGCTGGAGATTCAAAGAAATATTGAGAAATAACTTGTGAAGAAAAATATCGTGTTTGACTAAATATTTCGAGACTTTCCTTTACTGGTGGTTCACTTTGTCGACAAAACATGGCTTACACATCTACCATTGAATGAGAATCAAAGAAACAAGAAAAATATAAAATAGTGTAGGTGTTTAATATTATTCTGCGACAGCACCATTCACATTTCTCTCTGTCGTGATCAAAAACCATAGAAATATTATCACTTCGATCATTAGATGTTCAATGTAAAGATGATAACCATCAAATGAAGAATTAGAAAATGAAAAAATATCAACATATCTGATCAGAAGAAATCAAAATAAAAGTGATTATATTTTCATATAGATTCGATAATAATTCACTTTATTCTTACATCTAATTCAGCCTTAAACAATAGGGTATGAATGTAAAAAATAATTATGGACATTCTATATCTAACTTGAGATCTTTTCGACATTTTTCTTTATTTTCCTCGTGCATTTAATCGACTATTTATATAATTTCATATTTTAAAAGAAAAAAAAAACAAATCAATAGTTGTATACTTCATTATGTACCTGTATACAGCTGTCGATATTGATAGAAAGAAAACTTTCTTTTCAAGACAAAAACTACTGACATACTGAATTGAAATGATGTCTTATACATTGAGTAGTAATGCAAATAAAGAACTTGAAAATTTCGAGCATAGAAAATGAAAGAAATATGAACTATTCATGAATGATGTACCGGATAGTTTGCACATATTCATCAGATGAATAAAACACTCTGGAATGATGTATTTATTACGACCTTCCAGTTTTCCAGTATAAATTGGTCATAAGAATCAGGAATGATTGTCATTTGTTGTTGTGTGTAGTCAAATAAAGTTTGTCTCCGATTAAGATCCTTATCAACTGTTTGATGGGTAAAGAAAAAGTTAAAACTTCATTCATTACCCACATAGATCAAGTCTTTTACAAAAAATCCTGATTTTTTAAAAGTTTCATGTAGTAAAAAGAGCTATTTATCTGCTATTTTCAACGTTATGATTGCTGAATTTTTATTGTCTCATCAGTGATTCAGTTATAAGTTAAAGGTATATATTTTTCAGCTTGTTTTTTCGTTTGCGCACGCTTTTATGTTTTCAACAGTTAGCTGTGGTGCACATAGGAAGCATACATAAGGGAGAACACAGACTTCGCATCCCTCACCCCTTCTCAAAATAACTAGTGGAAAAAGCTCTACAGATTATGTTCGAATGAAAAGTTTTGTGAATACTTGAAGTATTTTATGGTTTATTGCTCATGGAAGTATTTTATAACAATAATATAGTTTTGTTTTTTTTCATATAATTTTTTTCTTAGTACTGAATTTTGTTTTCATGCATTTCATATTCAAGGGTTTTTTGAATTGAATAGGTATATATATATATTGTATAGTTTTAATACATGAATCAAAAGAAAAAAGTGATGCCAGACTTTTGATCAGCAATGTATTTCAAAACAATTAGTGCAAAATGACAAGAATGAGGTCTACTGATCATTATCGATGTCAAAAGTGATTGTTACCCCCATATGTTTAGGAATAATTGCATCTCCTCCATCTTCTGAATATCCGCCGGAATTAACTACTGAACCACCATCACCAAATGTCACATGTTGCATCAGTCGAGCACAAAACGATTTTGATTATAAATCGAGCCAATTCTTGTCCGACGCATTGACGGTGACCACCACCGAATGGAATTGATGCGGCTGTATTATTATGACTTTCACTTCCTTCGACTAGAAAACGTTCAGGATGAAATTGATCCAGATCGTTCGATCCAGACCAACAGCGTGGATCAGCGTTGGAACCGGTACCGGACCGGTTTAGAAAGTCAACCGGGCCGGTAAATACCGGAAATTTACCGGTTTAAGTTTAAAAAATATTATCTTTACTTAGCTCTTATTCGGTAAGAAGAACTATGTATTTTGCTATGAAGTAGAACAAATTTTCCATCATTATACATATATGTCCAGAAAGTCTTTCCATAGTGTCAATATTAAAAATTTTGTTCAGTTTATAAACGATATTTATCGCGATGATTGTAATACTATGATAGACACGAAGACAATTAGGCATATGTTTTATCAGTTTTGAAATAGACCAGGCAGTACTATATAAATCAGTTAGGAAAATCTTAATATCCTTTTGAAAAAATGATGATGCTTCATGACTATAAAGATTATGCATATCTTTTCTAAAAGTTTCATAAAAAGTCAAATAATATTTTCTCAAGTACGAATATTGAAATTTTCTAAGATATGCTTATAAAAAAAACTATTCCTAGGTCGATTTCAGTTTTCTGTACTTATGATACGAGGAGCTAAATCATATTGTTTCAACCGTGTTATTTAAATATTAGATAATTCACTTTACAACTAGAAATAACTTTATCAATTTCTACCGTACTTTCGGATGTTTGGAACCATTTTAAAGCGGTAAGCTTGACCGGAAATTGACCGGTTTGCCGGAATTTCACTGGTTCAGAAATGATTAACAACCGGCCGAACCGGACCGTTTTATCTTTTTCTTACCGGTTCCAACCCTGTCATAGACCACATATGATAGTAAATGGTTCACGTTGGTTGGCAAATAATACATTTGTATGTCGTACCATTTGTTTTGATCAATATTTAGTACATGTTAGTATTTGGATTGGAGAACAAGTAAATCTTTCATGATCCTAGAATTTGTTTTTTATTTAGTGTTACATTCTGCACTCCGTTCCTTTGGTTGCCATTACAATCTATTTGCTGTCCTCCTCGACTACCACGCCATGAATATTTGTTGTATCGGTTACAATTGATTATAGACCACTATCACACATCAATATTTATTGTTAGTTTTGTCATCTACACAAGTTTTGGCTTACTCTATATCGTTCGCAGTCGTCAGAATCCTTACAATGATAGTGTAAAGACATTATTTTGCCTTGATTGGTTGATGTTGATATTCTATTGCTTTCCAATAGTTTCCTATTCCTTATGTTGTAAAAAATCCTCTTCTCGAGTTATCATCCTAATCTACATCTTTTCCATAACCCTATTCACGTTCGTTTATGGCGTGAGATCCATATTTCTCAAGAATTCTGCTATTCATGCCGACTTGATAATACCTTTCATCAGTGTCCATTGGCCAATCATCCTTCTGATATACTTCGCTAGATTTACCGAGTTGAATTATTTACTAAAATTGTATAACAGCCTCACCACTTTGAAATAATTTCTTCTGACTCTAATATTCTACATATTCACATAATTGCCTAAATAAAAGTATTGTTTGATTATGAATAGAGCGTGAATAATATTTAAAATAGATTTTTACCAGGAGTATTTTTCTTCTTCATGCTTCATCAAATGTGCACATTTACCGAATATATTATCTCTTGCGGGATGTAGGTGGGTGTTCTATGCATAATCACACCCACACTCAAACCCTCCACCAGAAGGGATGGTGATAAGCCCTTACCTGACATCAAATACAATAATAATAATACGGATAACATGGATTTTGTAAATAAATTGAAAACGTCAATAGATCGAGCAACACCTATAAATTATAAGTAGACCAACACTTGGTCTATCATATGATCTTTCTAAATGAAAATCATTTTTATTTTAATTTTGATGTAATGGTATTAAATAAATATAAAAGATTAACATTAACATTAACATTAACATTATTATTTTTTACTTTATGTTATTTTTATCTTATTAATTGTACGTGTTGTACTCGCATCATTTATTCAACATCGCACTCAACTTTACTAATGATCCAGTTCTGATGATGGTCTTTCAATTGACCGAAAATTTAACATAAGCAAAAAAGAACATTTAATTTTTTATTTTTGACGTTTTTCTATTAAATAATTAAAAAATTAAAATAAAAATGATTTTCATTTAGAAAGATCATATGATAGACCAAGTGTTGGTCTACTTATAATTTATATGTGTTGCTCGATCTATTGACGTTTTCAACTTACCTGACATCGTCTCGTCATCTAAATCCGTCCCATCTCTTATTAAAATCCTAGCTCTGATGCTTCATATGATACTTCTACAATCAATAAAAAAAAAAGAAATAGGACTGGAAAAATTAAGTAGTAGTATATGTGGCAGAAGACTCTATTAAGTCTTGTAATTTACTTCGATGAAAAAATCTTAACCTAACATAAAAGCTTTACTCTTTTGATGAGAGCATTTAAATTCAAGCCATCTAATGAGACTTCCTTGTTAGTGGAGTCAGAATCAACCATTGACCACTCTTGCAGAGTGGAATATGATAAAGAAGTTTCGTCTGATGTGAGTGACCGGCGGAGTTAATGCCTTGAAAAAGACCAATGAAGTTTATTCTACATTCTATATCAAGCATGTATATTGTATTTGCCGTGCAAAAAAAGAGATACAACACAATAAAATATAAAAAAAAGATCAGAAATCCCGAGGAATTACTGGTTCATAGATCGGCAAGTAGTACATATTTGCCCATACATGTGAAAGACAGACAGATGCATGAAAACGAAAAAGGATTTGAAGTGGTGTAGCAATTGCAGCAATGATCGACCATGGAATAACATGATAGAAAGCCAATTGAAATGGATTTGCTTCATGTTTAGTTGTTGTTGTTGTTTTTACGAGCCAGAGACTTAGATCAAGCATGATTAATAGAATGATCATTTCACGCGCTGGATATTCATATTTATTCGTTTGTCTTTGACGTTTGCGCAATGCAATGAGAATGAACAATGCTTGAACGGTACCTTCGACGAATTCTACAAGAGACAAAATCATCAATAAGATATACATTATTCCAATTGTAAACTGAACCGACTCAAAGATCAGTACAGCATATCACACATTTGTCGATAACTAATCTTAATCCTCTAGTCTAACACATATCATACCTAAAATAATGATTGCTACTTTAACATAGACGATCCATGTTGATGAATTCAGGTTACTAATGATAGCGAAAGCACTGAAGATCGAATACAAATAGATGCCTGTTAATGAGATAATGATAAGGACATCGTCGAAACCTATTGGGTAGAGTAACATATCGTAATGTGTATTTTTTTTTCTCTTCTGTCACTCACGTGTCATTGTTCGGCGATAATTCAATTTGTGAATTTTGATGAATGACCATATAGTAGTACATAGTGAAAGAACCAACAAACACAAACTCCAGATTTCAAGAATAACTATGCTGTAATCTATCGTTTTCGAAGTCTTTGATATTGAATGTTGTTGATGTGATATTATTGCTGTACTTGTAAAATTAGCATGTGGATAATCGTGAGTCATTTCAGCCAACCAGGATGGTGTCAAATGGATATTATCACCATTTTTGTGTCGAACAGCAAGATAGAGAATGATAGAAATCATTGTACAAGAGAAAACAATTATTCCAACAAATAGACCTTTGATGGATGCATAACAATCGACTATGAAAACATTTTTTGTTGATTCTTTATCAGATATGTTATGTGCAAATGTTTTTCCGATATTCTCCCAGATAAGAAAGAACAGCTATGTAGAATCAATTAGACATGTATAGAAATGAGCTAGAAATAAGAAGAACTTACTGTTAGACACATGAGACTAAATTCGATTGTACATGGATATAAAAGTGGTTTCAATCTCATGTAACCTTCGAGGATGAAGGTAGTAATTGGTAATGTGCTGTTGGCAAATAAATTTGAACACTCCGAATGGAAAATCAGTAGACGATGAAGAAGACTGATTGTATCTTGACTGTCTGATTTTTCGATTTGAAAAAATATATGAAAGGCGAACAAAAAAAAATGATAATCATGATGAATACTTACTATTATTAAAATGGCTAGCCGTACTACTGTGTTGTGCTACAATCATTTCATGACCATTTATTTCCGCAATTTGCGAGTTCGTTTCAATCACAACCATGCGAAACCTGTCAAAATATATAATGAAACATTGTCTTATGATAATAAAATTTCGTAGAAATATTTTTCGATGAAATGAAAATTGTTTGTGACTACCAATGTTTGAAATGATGAAATTTAGAATCAACTAAATGATAGATGTGATGATCCGTCTTTATTGAAATCATGAAGAAACATGTCCGAATCCTTTAAGAAATCAATAGATCTTTTACAGAACGAAGGATTTTACTATTCTACTTTTCGAAGATAATATTTTCATCTATGAATACTCGAAAATAAAAGAAAAAAGTCTTTCTCATTATGAGTGATAGTGAACCTACCATACACATAAATTGGTGACGACAATATGAACAACTGCCAATCGAGCTATATTCTCATGGACTCGAATGATGAGCTAAAAAAAATGATCAATCTTCGACTTATCTTTTGATATTGTATTATTTCAGAAGAACATACATTTGAATGTTTGAAGATAAAGAAGAATTGAATGAGACTGAAGAGTAATCGTGAGAAATCGTCGATTACAGTTGTCCATCGTAAACATAAACGAATTTCCAAATTACTTAGAATCGATAGACTTGAATGAATCATTGTGCCAAGACAAAAAACTAGAATGATCCTTTTAAATGATCAACAGTATCTCATATTTTTTGTTCAACTTACTTCCAATGCCTACACGAGTATAAAGACCACTAACAATAAAATTGTCATCATAATTATAACCAATAACATGTTGGACAATACTATTTTTTCGATGATGTATATAAGTTTTGAGATCATGTTGTTCGATTGGATCTAGAGCACGTCGTCGAGTAAAGATATCTCGTGTTGTATCTATTGGTGATTTTGTTCCCAATGATTGATGCGAGACATTGTCCAAAGAGTTCAATTTACTGTGATGATCATGAAAACTAAATGTATCATTATTGTCTGTTGATAGTTTATTGCCGTTTATCTCTGATTGTTCATTATCGTTGTCATCTAATTGATCTTTTTTCGGTTCATCAAATAATTGCACATTGATAAAGGATGTAATCGATGATTTTCCATTTGCTTCTGATAATATTGGTAGAAACTTGTTTCGTGAGAGACGAATATCACCAATTAAACTCATTCGATTCGAATCCACTCGGTTCAAAGTATCCCTAGGGATATTGAATTTGCGTTGATGATGGATGATATCAATAATACAAAACATAATCCAAATGATGGATATCCAATATAGATAGGTGAAGTAGATCTACGATAAAGTGAGATCAATATTATTAGTGAGTCTCAGTTCTTTTTTGGATGCATAGATTTACCTCAGTCAAGTGTTTGATAAATTTAGCTTCTTCTTTTGATACAACAGCATGCGAAATTGAAAAGGCCACACCACCAATGAAGACGACTAAAAAATTATAGTATTTATGTCAATCATAATAGACCGAGCTAATTGTTTCGGAATGTTGGGAGAAAGATTAATTGGAACAAAATTTGAGTTTATATTTACAGAAGTTCGAATAGAGAAAATAATTAGTGAACAATTGAAAGGAGTTATGTGACTGTTTGCTATTTTTACAGTTAGAGTCTACCGATGGGCTCTTTTTTTTTCTCACTCCAACTATTGTACTCTTAGTCGAATACGATCATACCACAACAGCTTCTCTAATCAGAGCAGTGTCTTACAATATTTAGTTTGAAATTTTTCTTCAATGTTATTGTCAATTGAGGAAGGTCTATTAATAAAAAGAGAATTATCAAATATCTTTCATTGCTGATTTTAGTTCAACACTGGATTTCAGTCAATAAAAGAAAAACAAGTTGAATCGAAATATTAGGATTTATCGATATAATATTTCAACATTAAAATCATTTCAAACGTAGTTTTCGAATAATATTTTCTCTTGAAAATAGTTAACCATCATTCAGATTATTTTCGTATGAATTCATGGATTGTGATCGATCCGAAATTCACGAATAGATTTCTTTCTCTGATTTTTCTCTTGATCAGTTTTAATTCAATAGAATCATATCTTATCGATCTTTTATTTCAGACTGATTATTCACTTAAAGCTTTTACATGGACTGACTTAACTTATTCAGCTCTACTATCGCACAGGATTCGAACTACGTCCATTTTTTTCTTCTTACATAAAAGGTCTCTTTTATCATCACCATAAATGACTCGAGTCTCCACGTTCATTTAGTCAACAATAACAATTAATTACAAAATTGAATCGATTATAACTGTTAGAATCGAAACAGCTCGGTTTTTGATGATTGTATTTGTTTGTATATAATCATCAGGAATCAATTTGAATCAATTATATCGAATTCAAATCAAAATAATTCGATTGTTGATGATTATTGAACAAAGAATTATAATTGATTACAGTGGATTCTAATCGAAGAAAGATTCAATTTTATTTAAATAAAATCATAATATAATCGATAAAAATTGATTTTCTCAGAAATCAATTTTAATCTCCAAAATAATTCATCTAATGATAATCGATTCATTTTTGTATAAGTCGATTTTACTCATTTCTTGCATGATTATTCGCTTAAATTTTTTTTATATATAATTTTTCCTAAAAATATCAGTTCTTTCGATGGAATCCTGGTAGAGTTATACGTCAAAGATATAATTTCTAGAATGTCTCACAACAAGGACTAAGTAGATGATTACTGTAATATATTGTCCATATCTTGAAAATGCAAAGAGCAGACATTATCATTTATTTCAGCAAAGTTTATCTTTCATATTGACTAAATACAGCAATATTTCAAGTCCTATTCAAAATGGAAATCTAACATCAGAATCACATCCCGACTACTTTTATTTTCGTTGAAAAATTTAGTTCGGATTTTTTGAGGGATGAATCAAAATATTAGTTTGACTGTCATGGCCTTGGCCATGATTCCTCCTCTCTCTCTCTTTTTCATGCTTAGTTCTATGCTATGCTTTTTTTCTTCGGTGCTTGCGTGTCTTATATGTATAGCTTCATCTTATGGTATGCACATGTGGATTTTTTGACTCGCTCTTATTCTGGGATTCGGTTTCAGTCGTTGTTTTTGTTTGTTTGATGATGATACAGTTGTATGAGTAATCACACTGGCTTTCATAAAAGAAGTTCTAAATCTTAGAAAGTCTAGAAAAGTGAAAAGAGCAGACAGATGAATAACAAAAATGATATTTTAATTGAATATATTTATCTTTACTGATTCCTGAGGGGATCCGAACTGAACTTTTAGATAAAAATATATGTACTTGAAACATTGTGTGACATACAATGGTGCTTAAAGTCATTTATACATCTGAAGAAAATGATAAAATTACGATTGAATAAATGGAATTCAAGAACTTATATTGTATCTTTTTTTGAGCGTGATAACACTTTAAAAATTTGTGTTTCATGAAGTTTTACGCATGTTGCTATTAGAAAAAACTGTTTTTATGCTGAAAGTATTTACAATGGTAATACGTCTCAATACTAAGCATGACTTACCCAAACCATAGAGAATACTGAAGATCTTGTACACATCTGCGTGCTCATAATTGATTCTATACAGAAAAATAAGACAAGAAATCAATACAAATGAAATTAAAATATGATTCATTTATTCTTCATACGAGATTTTTTTATCATTTCGTTACTTCCACGCTTCTTTCAATTCGACCATTAAACAAATGGTCTCACGCTGACCTCATTTACACCGACACTTATATTCAACATACACTCAACACAAATTAGGGAACATGCATTTGTGAATAATGAAAGAAAATATCCTATATGATCAAGCAGAAGTGAGATAGGTTCCTTTGAAAAAAACGATATCTCCTGTAAAAAAAGATCCAAAAAGTCAATTATTATTTTAAAATCAATCCAAAAAAAATCACATTTACTGGATTTTTATCGATTATTATTCTCATATACAATGTATCGTCAAAATAAACTGTGCCTCAAAATTAGTTTATTAACAATGGTAGAGAAAAAAAACTTAATCTTTCGGATTATCAAAGATTCAGTCATAGAAAGTGACACTTTTGTTTAATGACATGTAGGTTACGAAGAGAGTTCGAAATTTTTGGCTGTGAGAAAAGAAGAACAACGTTCTGTTTATGCAAGTTTTAAACTATTCAATATCCCATCATCATTCAATTTATAGTGCTTTCCAAGAGTTGTATTAAAGTACATTTGATCCTTCTATATCCAGTCATAGACGGATGTAAAATACAAACATGGAGAATCTTTGAAAAAAAAAACCAACTCTAAGGCATAAAACTGATTGAAATTTTTACGAAATATAGAAATCATTATTCTTTCTTAGCTATTCGTTAGATAAATGTGTCGACAATGATTGAAAGCATAAGCATGGTAGTGATTTATACAAAGGAACAAAATACCTTTTCCGAAATCCTGCATTGATCACTTCTTCTTCTCTTGTCACTTTATTTGTATATATTATCCCTGCCATGAATACAATGACGGACTGTTATATCCTGTCTCTTCCGAGTATATTCTTCTTTCAAAATGATTATCACCATCATACAGAGAATAGCAGAGAACAAAGGAGAGAGAAAAGCAATGCACAAGATAGTGCAAGAATGGAAGCACAGAAGCAGAGAAGCAAGGTACGTGACGAAATGTCATGACTCTAGTATTAATTTCGTAACATATCTCCACGGCCACTTGATGAAGCGTCTCACCCATCACAACATCAAAGAGAACGAAAGCATATGTTACTTTATCTCAAAGAGTTAGAAATAAGGAAAAAGAATTTCAACAAAAAAA
>CAJNOL010003011.1:0-21577 GCA_905250125.1 Rotaria sordida | reverse complement strand
CATTGTTTCTTCGAAGGGAGAAGAATATTCGAATAGATTGTTTAAATCAGGTATGCTATATCACTATAGTGTTTCAATGATAATTATCATCGAGAGCATATCCTGATATGTTGTTCTATCCTCTGTATATTCATCTTTGAATTTATCATTTCTAGTATTTATGGTCTTGAATTACTTCAGTTCTTTTTTTCTTTGTAGGATGTATGGCACAACGACAAGTCGACATCAAAAATCGGACATTGTCGTCAACCTGCGTCAAAATCAAAAGACTTTATCCATTGATTAGCTCCCTATTCCCGAATGTTCCACTGATTAGTTAGTAGGGGTGTCAACTTTGCGTTCCGTTCCTAGAAACTGGAACGTAACATACGTTTCTTTCACTTTTAACAGAAATTTTACTAATTCACCGAAGGAAAGTCAATTTCATAAAAATTAGGGATGTCAACGTGCCCCGTTCCTCAGCATTCCGTTCCTAGGAACGGGCAACGCTACCCCGCCCCCGTTCCTGGGAACGGGGAACGCTGAACACTCAAACATAAAAAGAAAAGTGAATATGTCTAGAGACCTCGCCATGTTGAAATATAGCGTGGAAATGCGAGTTTGACAAGCGTTCCCGTTCCTAGGAACGGAATGCTGAGGAACGGGGAACGCTGACACCCCTATTAGTTAGCTTTTTTTCCTTATATATCCAACTAATTTACACTGTCCTCTCATATTATCGCGATTTTTGTAAATATTTTTTCTGTAGTTTTCAACATTTTTTGAATTCTAATAAAATATAGCTACTGTCAATATAACCTCTATATCTTCTTGTGAACATTGTCAAACACATTCAATAGACATAAACAATGTATGATTGTCTTCATGAGCTGAAAAAGCATACATTCAGTTAATTATAATATCAATTTAAAACTAAAATAAATTTTCATCATCAATCACAACAAACCATCTTTATAATATTTGCCGCTACTGGTAGTGAAAGTGACTTCAAGGACATTGTGGGTGTGGGTGTGTGAAATATAGAAACATTGCCAATCCATGACAATGTTGTTTCTGTCCATGGCGGGACTTCATCAAGTGAAATTCTTAATATACTTAGAGCAGTCCAAAAGTAGTGGCGGAGGTTATTTTTTTTCTTATAGAAGGCTTGAAAAATTTTCTTTTTTTATGAATAGATAGAGCGTCTTTCACTCTATCTTTATATGCTATTTGATCACTATTCAATTAATATCATAATAATAAAATTTTGATGAGAACTATTTTTTGTTGAAAACCAGCTGGTAGCATTTAGATCATAATGAGTGTAGCATAAAAAAAAGGGACACTTTTGCATTTCATTTTATTATCACTGAATACTTAGTATTGAAAAAAAACAAAATATACCAGAAGATGCAGCGTGAAAAGCTCTACAATTTATAAAGTACCGCTTATTTTAATAGTTGTACTTTTTGTTTTAAAAAATAGACAAAACTCTGAATTACCAAGTTTCGACGTGATGAAAGCGAGACGTTTTTTGGTAAAAAACAAGAATTCGATTTTTTAAAATATAATCTCTGTATAATTATTCTTTGTAAATTGTAGAGCTCTTCATGCTGCATCTTACAGTGTATTTTGTTTTTTAAAATAAAACATGTCAAGTAATAAAAAGAGGAGATAGGAAAAGCGGAAGTCATCTTTTACAAAAAAACTATCTCCTTTTCGCAAGGTCGAAATTTGGTAGCTTATAGTGTTGTCCATTTTCAACACAAAAAGTACAACTATTAAAATAAGCGGCACTTTATAAACTGTAGAGCTTTTCACGCTACATCTTCTGGTATATTTTGGTTTTTTTTCAATACTAAGTATTCAGTGATAATAAAATGAAATGCAAAAGTGTCCCTTTTTTTTATGCTACACTCATTATGACCTAAATGCTACCGGCTGGTTTTCAGCAAAAATAGTTCTCATCAAAATTTTATTGTTATGATATTAGTTGAATAGTGATCAAATAGCATATAAAGATAGAGCGAAAGACGCTCTATCTATTCATAAAAAAAGAAAATTTTTTCAAGCCTCTTATAAGAAAAAAAAATAACCTCTGCCACTACTTTTGGACTTCTCTAAGTATATTATATTTACTTAGTTTGTTATTCGAAAATTATATTTTAAAACATTTGAATAACAATTTTCAATATAATATTCTTAAATTTGCCACATTTCAAAAAAGGATGGATGTGTATTAGAATTAGAAGAAAAGCTACTACTATAGTTTCGACCTTTCTCAAGGGTCGGAATCATCAGGTAATTTTTAGCACTGCATAAATTTTTCAAAAACAAAAATCAAATTGAAAAGATTCAGAGATCTTCTCACGTTTAATTATTTGAGGGTGTATATTAGAATTTGAAGAAAAACTACTACTATAGTTTCGACCTTTCTCAAGGGTCGGAATCATCAGGTAGTTTTTAGCACTGTATACGGTTTAAAACAATATTTTCTTTCGGTGTATGGAGCTTATTTATGATGGTCTATCCGAGATTGTTTGAGAGATAGTTTGTATTGCCGTACACTGAAAACAAAAAAGGTTTTATACGAAACTAAAAAAGGATTTCTCACTTTGCAACGAATTCGAAACCCCTTTTAGGTTTCGTATACAGCTGTTTTTTTGTTAGCATGGAAAAGGGTATTGTGCTCTCGGTTTCGTACAAACCCATTTTTCGCTAGCTTAACAAAAGGTTTCGTACGACATGCCATACTCTTATTTCTATACGTAACCCCTTATTTATCTATCTAACCTCTTGTTTCTATACTTAACCATTATTTCTACTATAACCTCTTAATTCTATACCTATTCCTTAATTCTATAGTTAATCTCTTAATTCTATACTTAACCCCTTAAACCTATACTTAACTCCCCTATTCCTACTCTTAATCCCTTATTTCTATGCCTGACCCCTTATTCCTGATCTTAATCCCCTAATTCTATACCTAACGCCCTATTGCTATCCTTAATCCCTTAATTCTATACTTATTTCCCTTATTTCTATTCTTAACCCATTATTTCTACACTTATCCCCTTAATTCTATCCTTAACCCCCTTATTTCTATGCTTAGCTCCTTACTCCTATCCTTAACCTTCCTTATTTCTATCCTTAATCCCCTTATTTCTATGCTTAAGCTCCTTACTTCTATGCTTAACCCCTCTTATTTCTATCCTTAACCCCTCTTATTTCTATCCTTAACCCCTCTTATTTCTATCCTTTAAGCCCCCCCCCCCCCCTCAAAAAAGTCGCATTTCGTCAGAATCATTGGAATTGAGATAAATCCATTGGAAGATAGCCTGTCATTTGCTCTTTCATAAATGATAAAAATTTTTCTTCGATACGTTCTTTTTTCCGAAAAATTTTCGAGATTTCTGGCAACCCCTATTCAAAAAACCAGCGGTTTTTGAAAAAATCCAAAAATATTTTCCTTTTTTTCTGAAAGTGGTGGTCGAATGACGCATCCCCACCAAAAGTCAATTATAATCCGATATAAAGTCAAATTTTTTTTTTGTTTAAAAAAGCATCAAAAACTGCAGCGGCTATGAGGGCCCTTTTTTTGATAAAGCTTTCTTATTATTATATTGAAAAGCGATTTTATAATATAAGCATGATTTTTTTGAGGTGTGGGTGTGGGTGTGGGTGTGGGTGTGGGTGTGGGTGTGGGGTGTGGGTGTGGGTGTGGGTGTGGGTGTGGGTGTGGGGTGTGGGTGTGGGTGTGCGTGTGCGTGTGACTGTGCATTCAGAAAAGACTCACATCCACACCCACACCCACACCCACACCCACACTTTTTTATCATACTAATCAAGTTTCTTCTTCTTCATCTCGTAAATTTGTTGCTCAAAAGCCTCAAAAAAGTATCAACATCAAAATTTGGTCAATCTTCAATTTCTTGTTCATCTCCTCCATCTTCTTTGGAGTCGAAACAAACATCCTAATAAGTGCCGGCTCAAATTTTTTTTTCATTTATTTTCGAAGAGATATTAGGCAATTGAAGCTTCATTTATATTCGAGCTCGAATTAGACAACTCATGAATTCAGTTTTGAGTGAGGTATAAAAAAGCTGATAGTCTCGGAAGTTAGAGGGCAGCAATTGAGTTGCCCTGTCTTTTATAGAGTGAAAATGAGAAATTGTTTTGATACAATATGATTTATGGTTGATGATACAAAAGTGTTCTATTATCAGACGTGTTGTACAAATAATGACGCAACAAAAAATCAAAATTAGAAAATGATCATTTTTTTATGTTATTAGATTTTACTTGTTTTTCTGGTCACTAATCTTACCCACACCCTAGTATACATTCTTAACAAAAATTTAATCAGTCCTTACCGAAAATTCGGTAACTAAAAAAATTGTTGAAAGTGTAATTTTGTAAACACCTTGGTTAGTGGATTTAATGCTAATTTCGTACTTTCAACAATTGGCAAAAGTTGAGTTTTTATTGGACTTTTAGCAATTGGCAATAGTGCAGTTCTGTTAACAGCGAAAGTTCTATAAAAACACAACTTTCACCTATTGGCGAAAGTCAACTGCGAAGGTCTGTATTGCGAATTTCGCGTTCCCCCTTGCTCAGGTGTATCCGCTGTGTATGAGTTCTTTCGAGAATGATGTATATTTATCGTGAATAGATGAGATAATTCGACAGATTTTAACTCTTCATTTTTCTGTTAAATAATCTCACTCTCATCCTCACAACAATTTTTCAACAACGGTTTGCAACACTTAGTACGAGGTTCAGGAATAGTGAAATTAGTGCAATCCTGTTCGCTTTTTTCATGTGATTGAATAAAAATATTTCTTTTCGTTAGTATTAATAAAAAAGAAAATTTAACTTTTCGATATTTTCGTTTCGGCTTTGTCCCTGCTTCTGTTTTTGCCAATCGATATTTTCACTTTCGTTATTTCCTCCTTTTTACATCCCCATGCTTTTCTATCGGTATTTTCTTCTTCTGCATTTTTTTACCAAACTCGAGAAAAGAACATGCAAAAATCTCTTTTCTCTATGACAAGATCGAAATGTATGAACAAAAGTTGGATTCCATTTTGGCTGATAATCTGGTATTTTAGTTTTTATGTCGACGTGTGCTATTTGTATGTTCACCTGATCTTTTGTGTACTGTAGAACATTTTGAATTTTGTATGCTATCTACAGTTGATTGTGTCAACTTTATAAGGTTATTGATAGCTACGTATTTTGGTCTGTTTTCAAGGCTTTTTTCTTAGTGTTATTTACGAAGAATACAGATATCAATCGTTTTCGAATGTTTAGGTTGATATAATCTATTGAGATTCGACTCATTTTCATATACCTAAAATCATGCCGTAAAATCTGTTATAGAACTTTGTCTTTTCTTTATCAGATAGAAACATCATTATCTATTCACGAGAATTTTAGCATTAAGATAATAGAACAAGTAGCAAATTCTATTTGGCATATTTCTACTTCGACATAAAACAACTCGTAAGAAAACAAACACTAACATTTAGATATATAGACAAGATGATGATGGTTGCCTCATTTATACGTTCCTTGATGATTTGTCTAAAGGCATAAACCTGTTCCTTTGATGGCTTCAGAAGTAATGAACCAGCTAATTCGTTTGCAAACATTTTTTTTACATTATCTTTTCTTCTAAAAGAGAAGTAGTTCCCATTGTCATTCCAACCCACTAACTAGTGCTGTTTTTACTCATTTCTTAGAAAAAGACCTTTAAATGTCACAATCATTGATGGTTTTATTTGTCATAATTAATCATTACTGAAAGAAATCAGAAAAGATAATATATGACATTGATTTATTAAAACAGTATTCAAATGCTTTTTACCTGTTCTGGATCGAGAATAATAAATGAGTCAATATTTGTAATAGGATTTTAGTTTGATAAGAACGAAATAGAAAACCACTGCGAAGGTAGGGATGACGTAATTCCTCTTGCCTGATATATAACCATTGTGTTGAGAAGGAGCAGTTATATCACTTTATTTTGAAAACTAAAATATCATTATCCAACTTACATCAAAGTTTAAGTACATTAGAATGAAAATGTTACTATTTTCTATCATTCAACGTTGTTTTATTCGCACCATATTACGTAAATTATCGTACGATAATCCTGATTTGTATCACAATGCTGAAATCTTCAAAGTTATAACTTCATTAGCTTTAAAATACGATATTCCAGGTATTGAAGCGTTAATTATTCAAACTATTGGCCAAGAGCAACTGAGTGATGTGATTGCTCATAAAAATCCTAATCCATATCATCTAATGGGATATGCAACTTATGGTACTCGTCGAGCGGATATAAATTCTTCCCTGTTAAGAAACATCTCAATTTATGACGCTTTTCATATTGGATCATGTGCCAAATCTATGGCAGCTATATTAATTGCTAATGCTATAGAATCAAATCTATTTCATATACAGTATAATACTACGCTACGTCAAATTTTCAGCTATTTGACATGGAGTAAAGATAACACTTCTACCAACGGCCTGGGTCTCAAACTTGATTACTTGTCTTCATCTGAATATTTACTGAAAGAATCATTTACGGTAGATAGTTCTTGGAATAATGTGACGTTGGCACATTTATTAACTCATACGTCGGGTATTCAAGACGAGTCTACTAAGGAAACATTGTGGAGTGAAATAGTGAATATTGAAGCCAAAAATGAGGTGGACAATAATAATTATTTATTTCCTTCAAGACGGTACACTTTTGGTGAACTGCTCAAAACTCCTTTAGCCAAACCACCAAGTTCAGTCAATTCTCCTTCTGGATATATGTATTCTAATTTTGGTTATATGATCATCGGTCTTGTACTGGAAGAATTATACTCTGCTCCGTATGAAACCATTATAAAACGTTTGCTCTTTGATAAATTACACATGAACTCGAATAGCACGGGATTTGGTGCTCCACAGAGTGATGAGAATAAATTAAATCCACCTAAGCAGCCCTACGGTCACTATCGTGTCGACAACCAGTGGGTGTCAACAGGTGAAGATAATCCGTCCGCTATTACTGCCGCCGGAAGAATTCACTTCTCAGGGTTAGATTGGACGAAATACATAGCAAATCATCTTTACAGAGCTCGCGATAACAATGCAAATAATGATCCAATTATTTCTTCATCCTCCATCTATGAAACTCTTCAATCTCCATACAAGTTTGCTAATGCTTCTCTTGCCTCTACCTATACGATTGGAGGTTGGCAAAGTGAAATCCATTCTGCTTATCCAGGCGGTTTACTGTTATGGCATTCAGGTTCAAATGGATATTTCATGTCGTACGCCTTTCTTTATCCCAAGGCTGATGTTCCTTTTGCCATTCTCGTTAATTACAATGCTGGTAGTATGGGTGATGACGCAGACCGAGAAATTTTATATGGATTGAATTTAGTCTACAACAATAGAAATAAATCGAATGATGGTAAATGGACAAATAATGACAATATAAACTATGTTGGCACTGAGGCACTTACTAGCACCGGTGTTGTTCGTGAATAATTGTCTATGAACTTTTATTTTCTGCTTATGTTACTCCATTCTATCTTCTTTTTCATTTAAATAATCAAAATTCCCATGTAAGCAAAAGATAAAGGGAGACAGCCGACATGACTAGTCCGAAATGTCCTTATCATTCGTCAGGTCTAGTCTGAAACGTCAGGTACATTCGTCATGACTAGTCACATTTTCGAGAAATGTGCTTCAAACACGTCAGGACTAGTCTAGAATGTCCTTGAATCTAGTCATGTCTAGTCCGTTTTCTCAGTTGATCCCATCCAGAGTAGTCAGAAGACTAAAAGAAAGAAGATGAAAGGTGGATTTGAACATCCAACCCGACAGTATTCAAAATCTGACGGGTATCTTGACGGCAGACTAGGACACTAATATAGACTACCGTCAGTTTATACAGTTTAAATCACAGGTTGACTCCTGTCCATCCACTAGACAATCAGAAACCAGTCGATGTCAAACGACTTTGACTAGTCTGACACGTCTCACTTTCTTCGGACTAATTTATCTTACTAATTCTTTTAAACTAACCAATAATGGAACGTCAAAGAAGTAGAATGTAAGTAGAAAAGTTTTTGGGTATCTGTATCATTTCTTAAAATTAATCGATGGATAATGAGATGCATTCGGAACATAGATTGAATAACACAATAACAATAATTTTATTTTCTGTCTTGTACGGAAACTTTCGTAGATGGATAATTAAGCATGATCTGTTATATGAGGTTTATGGAAATTAATGGCATGCATTTATTTTATATTAAAATAATGAGGGTGTGGGTGGGTGTGGGTGTGGGTGTGGATGTGGATGATGTGGGTGTGGGTGATGTGAGTGTGGGTGATGTGGGTGTGGGTGTGTGGGTGTGAGTTGATGTCTCTCCTAATTATCTACACCTACACACCCACACTCACACGCTCACACCCACACCCACACCCACACCCTTAATTGAATACATAAAATATTTGAATTTGTTATTAACCAATGAACATACATTTCAATTAGAATTTGCAATGATGATATTAAATGAAGACCATGACGAGAAAATAAACGATCGAATAAACTCTAAATTATATATATTTTTTAAATGGAAAGTGAATGCTAGTGAAGAAAGCGTTCAATCTAATTTTTTGATTGATAGCAACTATTTCTCATATTTTACACTTTATTAATAGAATGCAAGAAGTAATTAGAATATATTTGAAATTATTGATATAATCTTTTATCTATATGAAATAAGATAGTTTGTTTGCATGCATTATATATCAAATAAAAGTCAGAGAAACACTACGTTTTTTATTTGATGAAATTGATAATTTAGCAACGAGTTTGACTTTCTCTTAACTTAGAGTTCTGTATAATAAAGTTTAAAATTCTTTTGATAACCTTTTTTTTCTACACTTATGTTGAATATTCAATATTAACAAAAATACAAGTTCTACTTGTCAATTATTAAAACATATATGAACTTACATTAACTGGTAATGGTAATGTATTATTACTTTGAATTGATGTTAATATAGTATCATATAAAAGTTGTCCATAGGATAATCTGTTAATAAAAATGGAATCGATCAATTACAATATCGATGTTCAAATGTCATATCAACTGGATTTCCTGTACAATTCCATCGATGTGCATTTAATAAAAATGTTGTTACACCACAAATCCATACACTATGAAGAGAAGAAAAAAAAAGAAAAAAATCTAGTGTTTTTTTTGCCGTGTTACCATTGTGTTGCATTGGTTTCTAAAATTTATTCTTTTTTTTTAAAATTATTTGTTGTTTGTTTATTTTCATCATTAGATTGACTTGTGGTGGATTAATTGAAGCTGAAAATGAAACCTATATTTTTTGAAATTGTATTCTTGATAATCAACCAACTCCAAAATTGTCTTAATATACGTATACATGAATTAAATATTGATAAACAAAATAATAATATATCTATACAAAGTAAATCATGTCAATAAATATATATTTAATTTTTCTTGTTAAATAATAAAGATGATCAAGATCATTAAATAATAGGGGTGTCACACTTACCACTTACCACCACTTCCACTTACCAGGTAAGTGGTAAGTGTTGTGATCATCGAAAAATTACCAATATAGCACTAATAAATGAGTATCTTAACTATTGATTATTTATTCTTGCATGGTAATTTTCACCACTTACCACTTACCAGTAAGTGGTAAGTGATACTAGTTACCACTTCCCGGTAAGTGGTAAGTGGTTTATATCTAATTGAAGACAGATCACTCACGATACATTATGGATGATTCCACCGTAAATCTTTCGTGATTTTTTTGACTAATTAAATTTAGGTTATGGTGTCACACTTACCACTTACCACCACTTACCAGGTAAGTGGTAAGTGTTGTAATCATCGAATAATTATCGATTTAGCACTAATAAATGATCATATTAATTATTGGTTATTTATTCTTGCATGATAATCTTCGTTACTTACCACTTACTGGTAAGTGGTAAGTGGTACTAGTTACCACTTACCGGGAAGTGGTAAGTGGTACCACTTACCACTTACTAGTGATAGTAAGTGGAATATGACACCCCTATTAAATAATAAAAGTAATAGTTGAATAAATGATCTATTATCTGGTTCAATTAAATTTAAATATGGTTATAATAATTGATTTATTCATTTGATACAGTTAAACCATATTGTTGATAAAGCTATTCAAATATTGATAATAATGTTTTCGACAATGTACAATATGATGTTATTTGATCTGTTTCACAACTAAGAAATGATTTTTTTTGAGATATATTTATATAAATTATTTCCGATGGAAATATTATAAAATGTGGGCGTGGGTGTGGGTGTGGGTGGGTGCGGGTGGGGTGTGGGTGTGGGTATGGATGTCGGTGTGGGTGTAGAATAGAAAAGACATCCACACCCACACTCACACCCGCACCCACCCACCCGCACCCACCCACATCCACACTCACACCCGCACCCACCCACACCCCACACCCACACCCCACACCCCACACCCACACTCACACCCCACCCACACTCACACCCCACCCACACTCAGATCCCATAAAAGATGCGAGAATATCATGTTTTATCGACATTCAATATCTCGCGAAGGAAACATTCTTTTGGGTTGAAATTTTCATGGCATTCTAGTTACAAGTAGACCTATCTGTGGGCAAAATTTCAGGTCGAAATACCGTCAGTCGATTTGTTTGTACATACAGTGCCATAGGCTAAGACTCAAGTAAAATGGCTATAGCTCTGTAGAGGAAGCCTATGGGCCCGAATCCTTTTAGGGTTATTCTAGTCTAGAGGTCCTCTCTATATGCCCAAAACATGAGCTCAAAAGTGGTGAATCACTTCGAGCGGTTCCTCGTAAGTGATACAGAATTGCTTGCTCTCTTCCGGAAACAAAAAATCAATTGAAATAGACATGACCAAAAGAAGAAAGACGATAAATACTGAAAAACTATAAAAATCATGATAACATCACAATCAATCACTGTTTTTCTTTCACTTTGTCAGGACTACATATATGATTATATTTCATGTTTTCATAAGCATGTCTAAATCACAACAGTAGTGTTGTTTGAATTGAAATTTATATGCTCCTTTGGTAGTCATGATTTGCAACTATTTCTCTGACAAACATTCCAAGATATTTATCATGTTTGGCAAACTTTTATTCAAACACAGTTGTCATGAAGAAACTAATGAGATCCGATTTCCTTTGACGTCAATGAATGCTTTCTACGTCATGAGAGATGGAAGCAGACGAGCAATGTAGATCTAAGCTTTTATGAAAGGTTGAAAAGATGGAGCGCTCTTGATGAAATCATTGAATTTTTCATGATATCTGTTTCTCAATACATTCAGCCATTGTACATAGAAAATGACAAAACCAATTCGAATATCTCTTCAAATATTCTATTGTCTATAGCTCAGACTTGAGTAAACCTTTTTAGAAATTTTGTTTGTCTTTCAGAAATGCAAGAAGCATGCTATTCAATCGTAGATGTGTCAGTTTGATGAAAGATTTTATTAGATATTCTGAGAATGGATGTGATAGATAATGTTAGAAACATTTTCAGAACGAAGAACTTTATTGATTTTCCAGTAGGTGACAGAGCTTCGCAGACTGGGGAAAAGATGTTTCTGGACAGTGGCGGGACAGGATGGGACTAACCTCTCGCACATTACTCTTAGAAAAGTGTGGGAACTTACAGCGAATAAGGAATAGAATGAGCTCAACTAAGCTTTATTCCAGCAAGTATTTGAACAAATAGTGGTTTAATTGCATGCAAATAATTTGTTCTGATACATTTGTTGAAAGATTTTTCGAACTATCTGTGAGTAGAATATTCATTATATTCGTCATAGTATAGAGTTACTAATAAATGTGCTGAAATCCTTGGCAACAGATCGGTTAAAAGTGAAGACTCTGTCACAAAAGTTCAGCTGGAAACATATTTGTCTCTTTTGTTTTACAACAACAAAACAATCCGATATTCTTTAGAAAAAAAATAAAATGTGTGAAGAAGCCTACCAGCTTTCAGTAATATTTGATCCAACTTATTCTGAAAATATTTTTAAAAAAATGAATATCCACAGATTATACGATAGTAACCATAAAATCAAAGCATATTATGGCAATATTCAGCCATTTACTCATGAATTTCGTGTCACAGTTTCGAACTAGCACGTACTAGAATTGTTCGACATTTAGCATGCTTTACGAATCTAATCCGATCCAGTTTTACTGATAACTCCACTACTTGAGATATTTACTCAATCAAATCGCCTCTTATCACTGATCTCGATGACATAATATAGACTGTGGATTTTCTAATAAGAAGTGTCGCGTAGAAGACTTTCAATGAGTACCTTGAAACAAATCGATTGCGTTTAGGCAGTAATGCTTCATGGTTCAAAAACCATAATTTAATAGTGAGTCAGTTATGTGTACCTTGAAGTTTTGCTATGAGTCAAACACAACTGAAAATTAGGAAAACTCTCGGAACAGAACGCCTTTTGGAAAATAAGAAGATTTTAGAAAAAATTCACGTCTGATATCAGATCTTCATACCGCGGAACAGGATGAATAGTGACGGAATGTGAAACAGCGACGAATTTTTGTTTATCAAATGGAGCTCTCCTAGGTAGTGTACTTATGAAATGCTAGACTCCTTCACGCTGTTTAAGTAAGAATGTATGGTTAACAATCTTATGAAAAAGATCGCGATCGACTACAACAACTTATGCTATGCAATGCACAAAAAAAAGAGATGTGATATGTTTTCTCTTGGCATACTATATGTTTATACTAATTAATAATACACTTTTGTTTGAAAAATAAATGATAGTTCAAAAATGTTTTGTTATTGCGTTGGATACTTCGTCAAATAAAGATTTGTAATACTTATTTCGAATTTTTCAAGACATTCAAGTCGTCTGATGAGACATTCAGCAAGATCGAAATAATTATCATGGGATTATCTCTTGTTTCATCCTCACGAAATCAGTTTTTCTCAACAATCTCTCACGTTCAGGAATGCTCCTGTTAACTGAAATCTGTATGTGACACAAATACGAGAAATAAATGAGCATTACTTTGTCACATTTTATTGATCAAACAATGAGCTGATGCAGTAGGCAAATCAAAAAGCGTCGGAGCATGATTTCTATGGAGTTGACATAGAGCTATCTCATGTTTCATAATTCTAAAAACATGTTCTGCTTACTTTGAGATATTAACAGTAGAAAAAAATTCAGCTTTAATTATTATCGATAGTAATCATTTGTTCATTTATTTCTACGCATAAAAAGAAGAAGAGAGAATGGCTTCTCAAGAACAAAGTACACAAACAAATCGATCCCTCCTTATGCCTCGTCAATTATATAGTTTGAAACTCAAAGATGGTCTCAAGTTTATCTCCTCTTTATTATTGCCGCTCGCATTAGGTATCTTCACTGTTGTCATTACTTTTCAGCAACAGAATGCAGCTAAACAACAACGTAACGAAGATCGAATGGCATCTCAATTGCAACGTGATGAAGATCGAAATGCAGCTCAACTGCAACGTGACCAGGACAGAAATCTGAATGATGAAAGATATAAAAACGAACTTTTTGACACTTACATTAAGGAGATGGGTCAGCTGTTAAAGGAATACAATGGATCACTAACCTCTGATGAAGTTGCAGCTACGCTTGCTCGAGCAAAAACTCTGAATATTTTTCGTCAACTAGATGGGCAACGTAATATTCGCATTATTCGATTTCTCTATGAAGCCAAGCAACTTACTGGAATACAAGAAAATTCTTCACTGGATCTATCAACAGCAGAACTTCGTGATATAGATTTTCGTAATTTAGCAATCAATAAGAAGAAATTGAACAACTTATCATTGACTGGTCTTTTTCTATCGAATGCCACATTTATCGGCATGAACATGGACAACGACAATTTCGCTTATACCCAGTTCTACAACGCAAATTTCTCATCGGGCCATTTTAGCAGTCTCAAATTTTATTGCACTAGATTCGATAATGCTGACTTTTCGCACGGAGCATTTCGAAATGTACGATTTTCATTCAGCTCGCTCCTCAACGTCAACTTTTCATTCGTTTCACTCTTTGATGCCGGCTTCTCATCTGCCCAACTTGAGAATACGAATTTTTCATCTGCTGCGCTCTTCTATACCGACTTTTCGCGTGCTCGACTCGAGAATATCAATTTTTCATTCACCGTGCCTAACAATGTTGATTTTTCATCTGCTTCGCTTTTCAATATCAGTTTTTCGTACTTGAAACTCGTCAATTTCAAATTTCGCTCCACCACACTTTATAATGTCGACTTTTCATCTGCTGAACTTAGCTATGTCGACTTTTCAGGTGCTCAGCTTGTCAATGTCAACTTTTCATCCGCTATTTTAGGTAATGTTTATAATAGTTTTGCTTTTTCTTTCATGAAATTAATTTTTTGATTGCTCTTTAGTTTCAGCCATGTTCTCTAATGCCAAAGCATCTTACACAGATTTCCGACAAACGACTTGTGTTGGAGCTCGTTTCTATGGGGCTACTTTATCTTATTCGAACTTTTGGCACTCAAATGTTAAGCGTGCTTCATTCGAACGAGCTGATTTGACCAACGTTAGTTTTCTCCATGCCAATCTGTACAAGGCTGATTTTATTGATGCCAAAATTAAAGACAGTCCACTAACAAGTGCTCTCTCGATTCAAGACGTTCTACTACCGAACAAAACGCTTGTTAGTGATACGAACTTGATCAAAAATGGCCAAGCTGTTTGCAACACTTCTCTTGTCAACAGTTGGATATTACCAACTGGCAATGTCACTACGATGATATCGGATAAGAATATGAATAACTGTCATTTCGTTTTGCAATCATATAATACGGGAGCTACTATGTTACAACGTGTCAATTTATCAGACAAATGGGACTCGAATTCTTGGCCATACTCTCAAGCCGTATTGACTGCAAGTATGAGCATTGGTGTATCCATTCAATTGAGAGGAATCAGCAATATCGGACACATTCGTGCTCAGAAAAAATTAAGTAAGTTTCAGTATACTAGCACCAACTACAGTACACCTTTTGTATACAGGTTCGACTGACGACAATATCAGTCTAGTTTTGGATGATGATATGCAAGAACTCGAAGTGTTCATCAAGTTTAGTGCACTCGGCAATCACAGCAATCAGACAAATTACTGGTGTGATGACATCAAGCTCTTCATCGTCTATGGTACTTATTTGGAATTTTTACGAGGTAAGCATGTTTGCATGCATTATCTGAGAAGGACTCAGCATCTATAGGCATAAGGCTGTTGAACATATCAAGTCACAGTGTTCCGTTGATGAGAAAAAATTTTTCATTTCGCGAGAACTTCATACCCTCTTCGAGACACTTTGTAAGTGAACAAAATCGTTCCTAGCTCTTTACATCCTATCTCCGTAATCATTATTCAATTGGAATTTTTATGAAGCACTATTGTCTGTCAATGTTAAATTATATAGCCTAGGTATGTGCGGTGTTAGTGGGATCACCGAAAAAACCGACACTGTTGTCACCGACTGTGATGCTCAGTGCATACCGATAGGTTCAGTGTCAGTGACCACTGAAAGACTGAAAGCACTGACGCTGACCTCACTGAAATACTGATGATCTATGCATCACTGATCACTGATCACTGATGCACCGACATCATCAGCGTCACTGGTGATCGGTTTTCAGTGACTTTATTGAGATCTCGTAATCTAAAATATAAAGAAGAAAGTTTGTTTGTCTGTTTGTTCTTCATGCATTTGGACACGGTACGAGCAAATGCAACGAAATTTTCAAGGAACTATCCTCTCATCCAGAGGAAGATCAACGTCTACCTTTTGTCGAAAAAAAACCGGTCCTCCGCCCGTAAAAGGTCCATTATATGTCTGACCAATCAGATTGCAGCATTTGGTAGTATCGAAGGACTACTGAGCCGCACGTTGTGAGCGCACCCAAGACATATATCCAGAAGTTATCGAGGCTGCTGAACTCGGATCTGAGGCCCATTTGCCTCGAAATCTAATTGGTTGTCTCGAAATCAACAGCAATTAAGCTGCTAAGGAAACAGACGAAAACACCTACACTTTCCGAAAAACGATGAGGTAGAAGTTTTTAGAGATGATGAATTCGAATCGGAGCCCATCAGCCTCAAAATCTGATTGGTTGGCCCGCAACCAAAAGGAATTTAGCCGCCAAGAAAACAGCTAATCAAACATGTGTTTTAGGGAAAAAAGGCAGGCAGGGGTAATGGCGTAACCAGGGCTTCGGTGATGGTTGGGCTCAGCACCACTTAAATACCTGATAGTTGGGCACAAGTGAGCGATGTCTGTGGGATAGCAGGGCTTACAAGTAAATTTACCTGACGAAGCTGAAGTCGGTGGTTGGGTTGAGCCCAACCGTGCCCTACCCTGGCTACGCCACTAGACAGGATTTTTTAGAGACGTTGAGTTCGAATCTGGGGTCGAATCGCTTTGAAATCTAATTGGTTGACCGAAAACCAATAGGAATTTAGCTGCCAAGAAACGAGCTAATCAAACTTGCGTTTTTGGGAAAAAAGTCAGGTAGGGGCTTTCAGAGGCGGTGAGTTCGAATTAGGAATCAAATCACCTTAGAACCATATTGGTTAGCCCGAAACCAATCGCGATCGAGTTTTTGAGAAAAAAAATATCACTGGATGGTCGGAGGAAGGACATTAAGAATCGGAAGTCTATTGAGCTCGATACTCTACTGGAACACCCGTGGTTCTATTGGGTGACCCATGTCACATACAAATTGAGTTTTGAGGAAATAGGTTTCCTGGGGGTCGTGTAAGACGGGGATTTCGAATAAATAGTCTATGAGACGCAAAATTGGTTGGTCAGGGTCTGTTCAACAAAAATCTTTCTGTCTATCTTTCATTGTAACCAATCGAAACTCAATGTGATTCCAGTAGTACAAAGTATGATATATTGTCATAATTCTCCGGATCAATGGGTATTGCGAACGCGATGCTCTACATCAGTTAGATGTGTTGTTGTGTTTAGTTTCGATCAAAGCGGATTTCTCTTGTAACGCTGTCGAAGAATCGATTGTCCATGTGGGCTTCTCACTAGAAACACAACTAGACAGCTCTGAAACCGGGAACGTGATTAAGCGCGACCGAAGCCAGCTGAGATCGGGAATGATCGAGACAAATATGTGCTCTTATAAACGCTTGACCAAGACAGAAAGTCGATAGAATTCATAAGTTTCATCAAGCTCTTCTAAATCTAGACGTGTAAGGACGAAGAATCTTTCACTTCTGATCAATTTTTCAATATCAGAATTTCATATCCACCGAGAGTGAGAGAAGCCCGGATTGACACTTAAAATGCGTCCAAGAGCCAGCATTAGGACCGGGACTAAAAATAGGACTTTATGCGTGTCTACCCTCCACTGATTAGGTTTTCTTACATGTTCTCGAGCGCAATAGGTGTTTTGCTTGCATATATTAAGATTGAACTTTCTCGGGCAACGCCGGATATTTCCGCTAGTTATTATATAATAATGTAACATATGTGTTTAAAATAAACGAAGAATGATCGTAAAGTAGATGCATGTCTTTTTCAAGGTTAATGAACGATTATATTTTTAGAAACGTGAAGAACAATAATGCATCTTCATCAAAGAATTAGATAGATAAATTATAAAACTCTTCGAGAAAAAAAAACAAATAAATGAATATTACTGAAAGACAATTTTGTGGGTGGGTGTGTGTGTGGCTTTGGATGTGCGTTTTCTCTTCCTTTACATCTACACACACACCCACACCCATACCCATACCCAATTGTTTTCAGTAAGAAAAAAAATATTCGATAGAATTTTACTGTTTTAACATTCTAAGATAATTTGATCAGCTTGAGGATTCAAGATCGAACTGTCCTAGTAAATCGCTACTTTCACCAAAAACTAGTCGAATTCAATCTATTTTTTGTCAAATGATATCGTCTTGGATCATTTTAAATCCATTAATTATATTGTGTTGGACTTACTGAAATCTTTCTTCGTAAAAAGGTTCGACGAAATACAGATAAGAGTTAAGAGAATCTTTTTGATTGCAAGTCTCAACCTTTCACACACATGCACATTATTGCTTGTAGATTCTTAAACTAAACTTTTTGAATTTTCAGACACTGATTGCAGGTGCGAGTAAAAAAAAGGTTCACCCACATCGAACTAAGAAAATATTTAACGTCATTTTATAGCATAATGAAAACATCTTCATCTATTTCTCATAAAAAAAGAAATGTTATCTCAAATAAACATACTACTTTGATCATTATACCCAAGAAATCGAATAAATATGTTAAATTCAAGGGGGAAACAGCAGAGACTTCAGCCGTGAAGTCTTATGAAGTCTTGAAAGTCTTTCGAAGTCTTCTGAAGTCTCTTGAAGTCTCTTGAAGTCTTCTGAAGTCTCTTGAAGTCTCTTGAAGTCTCTGAAGTCTCTGAAGTTTCATAAAGTTTCATGAAGTCTCATGAAGTCTAATGAAGTCTCATAAAGTCTTGTGAAGTCTCATGAAGTCTCATGATGTCTTTTGAAGTCTCATGAAGTCTCATGAAGTCTCATGAAATCTTTTGAAGTCTCTTGAAGTCTCATGAAGTCTTTTGAAGTCTCATGAAGTCTCTTGAAGTTTTTTGAAGTCTCTTGACGTCTAATGAAGTCTCATGAATTCTTCTGAAAGTTTTGAAATACATTTATCCCAGGGCAAACAATCAGACACTAAGGTCGGACAAGATTATGTGTCTGATCATGTATGATCTTGTACGATTCATACCAAATCGTACAAAACATCTTAGTCTCTGAAATCTTACATCAATTCTTATTGTAAGACTCTTGACAGATTTTGTTGTCTTGCCAAATCTTATGCGACGGTAGGATCTGATAGAAATCTTGCAGTAAGAATTGATGTAAGATTTCAGAGACTACGATTTTTTGTACGATTTCATATATTCGTACAAGATCTGCTGTCAGATTTTTTGACCTGGGTAGTCCATGAAAATTCATAAGAAACCAATGAAATTGTCTTGTTTTCGATGGTCTTATTTTAGCAGAAAGGGGAACTTTTTATTTTTTTTCATTGTGCCGGAAAAAAACTCAAGTTTGTTGGATCTTAGAGAACATGATAGTTAATAACTGAATGCTTTTTGAATGAAGTGATTTATTTTTACAAGAAATGTTCCATCTATTGAATGTCAGTCTTTTGAAGAATTATATTCCTTTTTGTTTGTTTCTATCACTCGTGATAATCTATCAGCCGATAACCGGCTAGCTTTGTCGGTCAATAAGCAACCATCCGTTTGCTTGTGTATAAATTTAGTCTTGTTATTTATTTGCACCTGAAAATAGGAGTTTTTCAATGCTGGATTAATCGAAACAACTATACGCGTACCAGTAAAGTTTATTGTGTCAGCTTTAATTTCATCAACGCTTTGAGTCATTGCCACATCTTTATTCTAGATATGGATATACTGCGAGAGACAATTCTCAGAAACAAGAAACACTTTTGTAATCTCTATATGATAAGTTTTGTTTTTTGCATGTTATAGAAGTTTCATGTAATTTCTATAAGGTTTTTTGATACTCATAGAATCTGCCTCTTGAAGTCTTGTGAAGTCCTATGAAGTTTTGTGAAGTTTAGCGAAGTCTTGTGAAGTTTTATGAAGTCTTGTAAAGTCTTATGAAGTTTTGTGAAGTGTGGCGAAGTCTTGTGAAGTTTTATGAAGCCTTGTGAAGTCTTACAAAGTTTTGTGAAGTCTGGCAAAGTCGTGTGAAGTTTTATGAAGTCTTGTGAAGTCTTATGAGGTCTGATGAAGTCTTATAAAGTCTCAAGAAGTCCTACAAAGTCTGTGAAGTCTCACAAATCCGTGAAGTCTCATGAAGTCTGTGAAGTCTCACGAAGTCTTTTGAAGTCCTCTGAAGTCCCATGAAATTCTATGAAGTCTGTTGAAGTCCTTTGAAGTCCTACGAAGCCCTATGAAGTCTTTAGAAGTCTTGAGAAAATATGAAGTCACTGTGGTTGAAGTCTGTTGAAGTCTTTTGAAGTCTTGAAGTCCGCTGTTTCCCCCTTGGTTAAATTCATCTCTAATTACAATCACTTAGTAATTCATGATAAAAGAATGAATACAAACGATATTTATTTACTTATTTATTTAGAAGATTATTCACATTACTTCGTAGACTTTTCTTTCATTACGCTCCGCTATCAATTTGACAACTTTCTTATAATTGAGGATTTACAATTAGCGAATCAAATCACAACCAATTTTCAATAAGATTTTTAAAAAAATTTCTATTCACTGGAGAAGCTGACAGGATGCAGAACATAGTAGAAAATGAGAGGAGGTAAGACAGACACGTCCATTAAACCCATTTTTTTATTCATTTGTTTCCTTTCATTACATGACTTTCCTTTATTCTTAAGTTTCAATATATTTCGATGTATTTTAATTTTATAGAAAAAAATAATAATGCCAAGTGTTTGAAATATATCCAATTTTGAAAATTTCCTTTTTTTTTTTTTATAAAAAATAGTTGCTTTTTTAATGCGATTTTTACTCATGAGAATTCACTAATGCCTTTGATGAATATTATAAGAACAAAAAAAGACTCATTCATTAATTTAAAAATCAAAACCTACTTAAAAATCAATTCTTAATATTCCATAGATATTTGTTTTCGAATAAAATATTTAAAAAAAGTTAATTTTTAAATTAGATATAATAATTTAAGCCGAAGAACATTTTTTAAAAACAATTAGCATAGGTTTAAGTAAATCAAGTCGAGCTATAAGGCATCGTCTAACAATGAAGTTAAATGTAAATGTGAATTTTTTCTTCTCTTTCGATTTTACTGCTGTGTTCAAATTCGTTCATGAATATTTACTTTGTTGGAATGTGATTATAAATAATTACTTCAGCTAATAGTTTCTTCTATAATTAACAATTTCATGGATGTAAGTCGGATAATATTTTTTTTTGACATTCCAACAATCTTTAGTTTCTATTTTAGTGAGCAGATTAGTTATAGTAACTATAAAATTGGTCAATCTGATTAAATGTCGTCGGGATTGAAGGATTTGAATCTTTGATTGATTTCTCAGCATGACTTTGTAATGACAATTTCCTTCTTAGAAGTAATACTCTATAGTATGAATAGTTTGATTCTGTCTATCTTCAATGCAAGAGAGAAAATGTCCAATCTTTGATTGCTTTCATTTCTTTTACGTTATCTATATATATAATGTTCAGTGTGTGTCTGTGCCGGGTCAAAGGTCAAGGATTAATGGTCAAATAAGGTTATCAGATGAAGGCGCCAAGGGCTATTATATGGAGATACCATAGGTTCTCATAGACTATCCTATGGAGATATCCATAGGTCCTCATGAGCTATTATACGAGAGCAGCCATGGATCCTCAAGGGTCGTCCTATAGGGTACC
>CAJNOL010003010.1:0-28025 GCA_905250125.1 Rotaria sordida | reverse complement strand
GTAGAATACGATACCTACATACCATAATAAAACATGAAATTCTATCCCAAAATAATAATCTAAAGTAAGTTGTAATGAAAATATCCGACGAGTTTTCTTTATAAAATAAAATTGAAAATACAATCTTTACTTTTTTTGTTTTAGTATTTCAATTCAAGAACCATTTATTAATGAAAATGATCTTCCTATATCACCACAACTGAAATGTTTTGATTTATCAATTTTTACTATATGTGACATTCGTTCAATTGGTTATATCTTACGTTGTATGCCTAATCTTACACATTTTAAGTTTCTTTATGGAACACGAACAATAGCTCACTCATGTGCTGATACTTTTGTCAATGGTTATACATGGCAACATATATTTGAAATGTATACTCCATTTTTATCGAAATTTGATTTTCATATCTCATTCGAGAAAAACTATCCAAAATTAGATTTAGATTTCGTAGTAAATACATTTCAATATTTTGTTAAAAAATATCCAAAATGGCACATGATTATTGATCGATGGACACCTGAGAATAGAAATACTCGTAAGTAAAATTGTTTTTAAATAAGAAGGAAAGAATACAGAAAACTTATCATTAAATAGAAATGTAATCAGTAGATGAATTTCAATCTATTCTCTTATTACAGGCAATATGCAGAAATTTAGATTAACACTCTATTAGGATAGTGCACAGTTCTCTGTTGCATCTTATATGAACGAAAGAGCTTAGAAGTTCATCTAGTCAGTAAAAAGGCAGCAAAAATGGAAACATTTTGATTGGTGAATGTCATATATTTGATCATGTTGGAGAAAATGATTCTTTTTCTTTACGAGAAAAATATTCAAATCTATCATAAACGTGATGTATCAATCAACTATCAGATTGATTGTGAAATTCTCGTGTCGCAGACTGTACAACTATCCATCTACCTTAAAATAGTTTTCTCTAACTTTGATAAGATGAGAAATATCAATAGCAATATACAAACAACTAATTATTTGAGAATAAAGATTCAATTCGTCTATGAGAATCTATTTATTCTGAAAGAAAGTTTGTTTTTTTAACATATAATGTTTTTTCTTATAGAAGAGATTGTTATGTTACGCACATTTGGTTATCAGAAATATAAAAGAAACGTTCATATCACTATTCCAATGATTTATTATGAAAGATTTGAGACACGATCAACAAAGGCAGCAACAAATGATCATTATCTTTATTTTACAGACACAAAATATTTAAAATTGGAAATGGGAGAGATAATACCAAAGATTAATTCTGTTCCATTATTTGAACATATCAAATATCTCGTTGTACATTATTATCCAGAATTATATGTGACATTTTTGAACCCTTCATTGGATATTGGTAAGAAGAATAAATATTTCTTTTAGTTATATAGTTTAGTTGATGAAAATGAATTTCTTATTTTCAATTTATTTTAACTGAATATTTTCAATTTTTATCATACATAGATAAACAAATTCGATTATTCTTTCTGTAGTTTTTATTGATTATGTTTTTGTTTTGTTTTAGTGAATCCTATGCAACTAACGGAAGATTATGTTTCACCAGAATATATTCCTTATCTTTCACATATTGTTCACTTACTTAATGTAAATCAAATTAAGTTTGATCCATGTATTTATGTAGGTTAATGGAAAGACATTCGATTTATATTACAGTAAGTATATTTGAAATTAATCTAATGTCATTTTTATTTTATCTATTTTTATTTCTAAATCTATGAATTATTTTTGATAATTTTTAAATGTTTTTCTTGATGAATTATTTGATTTTATGTCAGATAGATGATAATATTAAATTCTGTATAAGAATAATTATTGATATGAAATATAAACATATTAAATATATTTTATTATTCTGTGTTTTTCTTTTAGAGCATGTCCAAATGTGATTGATCTTGAACTTAATCCTTCAGATTTGATTTTACCAGAATTTATTGATCATCAATCTCTTTTTACAATTTTTAAACAAATTAAAATACTCAAATCAATAACAGAAAATTCTTATGTACCTTCAAATTTTCTATTAAAACTTGTTGAACGTTTTCCATCACTTACTGATATTGAACTTCAAGTATATTCATTCGATGATTGTATATATGCTATTGATATATTACTTAGTCATCTAAAAAATTTGTCTTATCTTAAAATTTATTATATTAAAGATTCAGTAGTCGATCATCCTTTTCCATGTAATTATATTATTAATAAACGTCGTCAAGCATTTAGTTTTAAGATTATTGATGAAAATAAGATTAATATCATCAAGAATAAAGAATCTGTAGAAATTAGATTATCATAATTTGATATGTATATAGATTTATTTTTGTTTAAATAAAATTGAAATGAAAATATATTTTTTTAAGTCATTTTTATTTCATTTGATAAAGATTATTTCTGCACTTTTTTGTTGTATGATTGTAATGATTAGGTGAATATCCAGGTAAATTTGATAGATTGTCTGGAATATTTTCAAAATAAAATCTTCAATAATAATTGTAAGATTTGATTATTTCCTTCTAAAATTATTTTATTCAATTATCTATATTTAAAATAATGTAAAAAGAGATTTCAATTAACTACAAATTGACAACTAGATTTTTTATTTGTCTATATCTATTTATATAATCCGTATGTATCTTGATCATGATCATTGAATTGTTTATATGTATGAAGCTTTTCAATTATCATTGATATTTGAAATTATTTCTGTATTTTACTTATTCTTATAATTTATTGATAAAACTCATCGAGAGATTTGATTGATATAATATGCTGTATAAACTATTCATTTGAAATTTAGAAAAACTTTAATTAAATAGGTTGTTGTTCATTAATTGAACAGATTGAATAAGGTCTTTTTTGTTTACAATATTTGGTTGGTAGTTACATCTTATATAAAACATGTAAGAGAAGTCGTTGACATATTCATTTCAGAAAAGTTTTATTTTCTTAGAAAATATTGAATTGAAATCTGACAGCCATAGGTATTCTTTACATCTATTTTTCTCTTTTCTAATAACTTATTTTCGTTGAATAATAATATTTAAAATATACAAATATGATATTTCGAAATATCTATCAATCTTCAAAAGAAGTGGCATCTACATACTCTCCTCCTTCCTCTTACTATTTCGTTTTTTTCTTTAAGAATATTTGTGTTGTAGTCGATATTAATCTTCTAATACATTATTATTATGCATATATCATCTATATTTGTATAAATAATTACCAAATGTTTATTATTATACACAATTAATGATGCTCTACTAAATAGAAGTTAAATCATTTTCAGTTATTTATTTATTAACAAGTACCGTCTATTATATAAATATCTCTTTTTTGTGTACTCAAAAAGTGAGTACACTCTAGAATCGGTCATTGTGTCCGGCCGGCCGTTAACACGATAACTTTCGAAAGGAGAGTCCGACCGCGATGAAATTTTCTACACAGTTCAGTCTTAACAATATCTCGGTCGAGTTCGAAGATGAGAAGGATTGGCCGAGCCCTTCCTGAGTTATTGCAAAAATACTCATTTTTCCCTGCACCTTCCCCATGGAAAGATCGACCCATCCCCACTTTCGTAAAAGACTTTTCCTTGAATAGTCAACTAAAACCCCAACTATTATATACCATTCGATAGAGAATTTTACGAGCTACAAAATGGTATATAAAACATAAGGAAACAAGAAAGCCAACTCAGCTATTGCAAAGATAATTAAACGGAAATTAGTTCTGTTTTTATCCACGCTCTAATTGATCCACAAATAGAGCTCTATCTTTCGATCACAGAGATGATAGTTCGAGGTTTTCTAGGGTGGAGAACTCGAATCTGTGCTCTATTCGCCTCGAAATCCCATTGGTTGAACAGTAACCAATAGAAATCAAGTTATAGGAAAAACGACTTTCTTAGGGTAAACCAAGGTGAAGAGTTCAAATCTTCTCTGTATTCATCCCCAAATCCTATTGGTTGAGCAGTAGCCAATAGAAATCAAGTGTTTATAGATAAGGTTTGCCAGAATAATTTTTATATCCCCATATTCTAGAACGACTCATCTGTCTCATTCACTTTTCTTCAGTACACATAACTCTCGGATTTAAATCCGAAGTTTCCGCATTTATTATATATCTATTTTTCGTTAGATCCTAAACACTATTCAACCGATAACTTTACATTAATTGTCAGTGGAAAAAAAATGAAATTTTCACCTATAATGTAGTTTCATATAGTCTATCAAATAATAAGAAAAATTGAAGTAAAATGATAATCTCTAAAACTTTTGCAAGAAAGAGAGAGTTCATGAGAAGATCAAGAATTCATATAGTATGGATAAAAGAGCTGATGCATATACTCGATTGTTTATTTTTTATTTTTTCATTTCACTACTTTTTATGTTGAGAATAATGTTACCCGATATCAGAACTTCTGAAACAAATACAAATTCTGAACATTGTAAGAGATGTTCTATGAGCAAACCAAGGAACCGAGGCATCGATTATAATATAAATTTTTGATTTTTGATTTGTGTTTAAAAGGCGATTATCTCAGAATAGAAAATCGAAATTTTTTAGCTCATTTCAGTTTTTCATACGAAAGTTAACTTATATAAACTTTTCAGCATTATCAATAAATAAGTATAAAACATTTCATAAATGTCTGTTAAGATTATATGTCAAAAATTCAGAGAACTTTTTCATTCAACATATCAAAAGATAGAACATTAAGAGCTGAAGAAAAATGAACTATTTAAAATATTGTATATCATTTATTTATTAGGATTATATAGTTCGTTATGTACCAATTTATCATTCTATACTTTCAATTTTTGAGGCAATATTTCTGTTGTCAGTTTTCGAAATCATATTGAGTCAAACTGAATTTTTAATATATTGTGAAACTTTTTATTCTCTATAAAATCGTAAAAATATATTGAGAAAACAAGTTTATCTTTGAGATGATATAAGGCTTACACTGTTAGTAGGCAGTTAAGCAATCTCAGAGGAAACGAGTTAGGAATTTTCCAATATTCCACCATTGATGAAAATTTTTATCTTGAACAAAACAGGACTTCATTATGGTTAAAATGTCATAGACAATTCTTTTCAAAAAATAGAACAATTACATTCGATCGAAAAGTTTTTGGACAACATGATGAAAGATGAAACATGTATATAAAGGCCATTGAAAGAGCTTTTTGTTTACTATTTATATAGCTTGTCTCACCCTCTATCTATACTATAAATTTGAGATTTTTTGGTTGATCTATTGTTGTCAAAATAATTGATCTTCATAAATGTGTTTTTTTTTCTATGCTTGAACAAAAGAAAAATAACAAAGATCCATAATAAATAGCTGCACTTTGCATCTGATTTTATTGTATCTAAATATGCTTATTAGAAAAACAAAATATACTAAAAGATGCAACATGAAAAGCTCTACAATCCATAAAGTAAAGCTTGTTTTAGTTTTGTGCTTCTTTCTTTTCAGAAAAAGCAAAATTGGATGCAACCAATTTTGTATTCTAAGAAGAAAGTTATTTTTTGCTATACGAGTTATTTCTTTTCATGGCATCGAAAAGTAGTTGTATAGAAGTTCATTCTTGTGAACAGAAAAAACACACAATTAAAACAAGATTTACTTTCTAGATTGTAGAGTTTTTCATGCTGTATCTTGTGGTATACAGGGGTCGCAGCGGGGATCACAAGAAAGAAGAATTTCGAAAAGGAAATTTTTGAAAAAAAGAAGGAAATCCAGAAAAAAAGAGAAAAAGAAGGATTTTTCAGAATTCCTATGTTGCAACACTGAGATTATATTAGAAGACTGTTACGTAAGAGTAAGAATGAAGTCAAATGAGATCGAATTTCAAACATCAATAATTGTCTCTTTGTCGTGTGATATGTTTGTGTGGCTATTCTGGGTGTAGGTGTGGATATATCTTCTTTCGTTTAACATCCACACACTACTCACACGCAACCGCATCCATACCTAAACCTGATACAAAAGCTCCAGAAATTTTTTCTAATTCTGCTGCTCGGCTTCAATCATGTTAGAAGTTTACACTAAACGTTCTAGTCCGTTTATTGACTCACGAAAACAATTGTTAATTTTATGGCGCACGATGTTCTTTCTATTTGTGGAAAATTTGCAACGCAATACAAAGTAGTCATTCATATTTACTCATTTTGCCAAATAATGAGACAGAATTATGACAAATAAACGAATCTAGGTTAAATATGAGAAGTTAAGGTTTTCGAAGTTAAGCTAGATGATTGACTAAATTTTCGTGCTGAAAGCTGAATTCATTCTGTAAAATTTTTCTAGTTTGCTGACAGATATTTTTATTCATCTAGTATTTTGACTATCTCACTTGAATCTAAATGCTTTACTATCCCTGAATTCAAATGTACTTTTCTTGAGGTTTTCGCTTTAAACGACATTTCAAGATTGTTTTTTATGTTCTGCAACGATTTAAGTTAACTGGACAAATGTCTAATTTCTTGATCGATGTATCTGTATACAACTTGGAATACTTCTCTAGTGTTCATATCGATGTAAAGTTCAATTATGACTCATCAGTTTTTCGAAAAGAAAAATTAAAGAATGTCTTTGAAACTTCAACTCGGTCATAAACTGAAAACGCATAAAGAGAGCTACATTTCAAACTGAGAGATCTTAGATCATGTCTAACATTGATTGATCAATTTTAGTTTCGTAGAAGACTGACAATCAATTGGAAATTAAATTGAAAAACATTTACATATAACACTCTATTTTCGTCCATAAGCATCATCTTATTTACAAACAAATGTTGATTGTCTTTCTTTCATTATTTATCAATAACAATACCAGTAAAAACTGAGCTTTTCTTACGTTCTACTAAGTAAAATTCTGGGCTGAACGTCAATATCAGGGAATGATTATTCACATAACTATAAGGAGAACTATAATGTGACTCAGAATCGATTATGATTAGTAATTGAGTATATGCTCCCAACTTTCAACAGTGAGAGAATTCTAGTGAAGATCTATTTAAGATGTTTCAAATTCTGCACTTTTGTATCATGTAAACTGAAGTCGTACATACATAGTTTAACACAAACGTAGATAGCTTTTTATTGAAACTTTCATGAATTAAACATCTTTTTAGATGCTCTAAGAGCTTTTTATCTAACTCTAGAATATCGTATATTTGAATATACGATAGATACTATCTCTAAAGATGATGAGATCCTATCCTTTCAAGCACACTTCATTACAGAAAAAATAATTATCCGTTCTGTCAATCTATATACGATATACATAAAAAGTAACAAAACGAAAAATTTTTTTTTTCTACACTGAAAAATGTGCTTGAAAGAATAGAGTCTCATCATCTTTAGAGATAATTATTATCATATATTCATATACACCATTTTCTAGAGAATTTAGTTCTGTACAAGAGAATATCATTTAAAGAGAAATATTTCAATCTAGTTTTCCAAGTGAAAAATTAGGATTAATGAAGGATCTATAGAAACGACTAATTGTAATTAACAATCAGTAGGTGTTTGATTTAATTAATTTTAAAAGTAAAGGACACAATTCGATTCAGTTTTGTTGTCTCCTCTATCGAATGATATATATTGAGTTGAGTATTTGTCAAAAACTTGAAGTTCTCTGGAAAATCTATAGTGCTGTAGGTATTTCAAGATTTGCGAAGTTTTATTAATATTTTTTCTGTTTGTAAAGTATACAAACATGTAGAGAACTCTTTTTTTCTATCGAATGAAATATTACTCAAAATGTTTTGATAACAAATAGCAGCGCTATAAAAGGAGAAATAAAAATGTCTAAATAATTTTTTTTTTACATACTGTATATCTTGAATAACATTGAATGAACTTTTTTCACAATTAACTGATTTAATTGACCAAATAATAATTGATGTGACTATTTCGTTCAAGATTAACATCAATTTTACATTGAAATTTTTCTTTTAATTTATCAAGAATTTTTATAATTTTCTGTATCAATTGTTAATTCTTCAATAATACTTAATGGATTTCCAGATAATTGTGGACTTTCTAATGATAAAGTAACTTTACGTGTTTTATTTGAAAAAATATAACCAATTGAATGTTTATGTAATATATCAGTATTTAGTTTTAATATACCAAATGAATGTATTGTTGACCAACGATGTACATCAATTTATAATTCATTTTATTAAGTAATTCAAAATCAAGAACAGATAAAACATCAAAAGCAAATGGACGTGGAATATCAAGAAGTAATTTATCAGTATCAGCAACAATATGAATTTTATTTTCTATATCAATTGTTGGTAATAATATTTTAATTCCTAAAGAGAAGAAGAAAAGTATATTTGGATATAAGAAGATCTAATTAGATCTTTTCCTACATCTATTACTAACTGTAACTATGGACAACAGACTGATCTAATTCAGAATTCTTTTGCTCGATAATTTGAGTTTTCTGTATAGGCTAACTAACTACAAGAATCAGTGTATGTCACAATATAGTCAATATGTTATTGTGTAGATCATCCGAGAGAAACAGTCGTTAGTAACTTGTTCAGTCTCATTTCATGTCTAATGCTACTTAGGCTTGAACAAAATATCTCGGTAGTATATACTAAATAACTTAATTGCTCAACTATAACGATTCGACTATACAAAAAAAAACAAAAACGATTGGAATTGTTAGGAACTGATTTGGTTCTCTCGTCGAAGAATTCATGCTTGCGAAAAATACCTGTTTAACGAGTTCACATTTCAATTCAGAAGATAAAAGGAAAACTGAATAAATCGGAAAGTTATAGGATATTCAATCGTACTTATACTTACTATCGAACAAAGATGAAATCGATACAGGCAACTAATTTCTATTTTCTACTATTGAGTTTGAATCAATAGAGATAATTAATAGAAAATATTGAAACTGAAGCTAGAAATAACTAATTATTCTATTCGACTCCAAGTTTTATTAAGCTTCATTCATTACGATAGTTTTTATTATGAGAAGAAAACAGAACACTGACGGATCCACCATTTCGGCTATCCAGTGATCGTCACCTCCCTGGAAATAGAAGTGACGATGGAAATTTTTAAAATATTTGGATAACAATAGAAGATCGATAATAAAAACGGTAACTGAAGTTAGTGGAGTAACTACGAGGGAGTCTAAAGGACCTGAGTCACCTTCTCAGAATTGTTTCAGCACTTCCTAGAAATTTTGTAGTTCCCATGAAAAATAAAATTGCTTCTCATCAGAAACACTATTCTGACAAGAATGAACAAGGTACTTGACTTCATCTGATTCAATGTCTGAAATTTTTCTTTGATAAAATTAAAGAACAATATTAAGTTTTCAAACCAACAGAGGAATGAATAAACTTCTCTGATGAAAAATTTATTTACTCATATCTGATTGTGGAAAATTTTCGATTTGGTCATTTTGGTCTTAATATACTTTCATAAGAGAGATATGTAAATTTTTGTGTTAGATTCAAATTACTGATCTGATTCGGAGTGAATGTATTTTCAGTAAGTATTATTTGGAATTTCTCACTATGACTTTTAGTAACAGGTCGAAGCATGGTCGTCTACATTGCCATTGTATATAGAACGATATTGAACTGGAGATATTTTTTGAAGTAATTTGTTCGTCCAAACTACTCTTGTAAATTATCTCATACAAACTACCGAAAATTCTTGTTCCATTCTTATGGTTCTCGTGCTAAAAAAAAAACCAAGTTCGAATCTTCCTTCTAGAAAGTCATTTATTGAGAAATTTAAGAGATATAAAACCGATTTCTAATGCGAGTGTGCTTCCCAAAGAAAAAAAAAATAATAGGATATCAAAAATAAATACTTTTTCTTTAAAGCAATTCGTGATTGGAATAATCAAGATTTTATTACAACGAAGTTTTACGACTATTCCGGGTAGTTCTCTACATTTTTGTTTTTTTTTTCTGAACTGTAGTCAGTGGCGAAATGAATCAATATTTGATAATGTCATCTAAAATTGTCTTCATATTAGTAAAATCGAACAAAGTTCTTTGAAAAACGTTTCTCTTGAAAGTAGGCATTTGTCGTTGGAAAAAATTTTTTGATCATATTCTAATAGACTGTACGCAATGGATTGTAAAAGTCCTTGACACTGTCGTAATGAACAAAAGAGAACACTTCGGCACTCCTTGAGATCTTGATAGGCAGACCTACAAATATATTTTAAATTCGCTATCATACTGTTTATTTTATCACCGATTTTGACTATATTCTGATTCAATTTATTTTAATTTTTGAAACTCTTTGGATACAAAGAGTAACGCTTCTAAGTGTTCTCTTTGGAATCACTATGCTTCTTCCATAGCACGCGACTAATTTTGAGTGGTTAGTTTTTGATTTCGATAACATATTGACAATTACTTAGATCCGAATCATTATGTGAAATTGTATTCATCGTAGCCATGGAACACGAAAAAGTGTCACTTTTATGACAAAAACATGTGAATTTGGGGAATACTTCATAAGAAATTTAAAAGTGTTGAAATAAATATCTCAACTAGCTCCGTATACTTTAGATAGGTCAGACCTTTAGTACTCTTTTTTTTTGCTAAAAAAAAACGAAAAATACTCAGTACTAGCTTGGTTCACTTTTTAGAAACGTTCGGGGTTGAACCTTCAGCCTGAAATTCTGGTTACGTCGCTAAATTTAGAAAATGTCACTGCTGCTTGGAAATGCTGGATCTGCCACTGAAATAGAATAAGTTATCAGTCTTTCTAGCATTTTAGTCAATTATTTCAGCTTCGTTTATATACTAATTAACTTCAAACAAACCACAAAGATTTATGTATCTCATGATCTACTGAACGCGGATTATTTGAAATAAGTAATTGTCGAACGCTTATTCCAGATTTTGATACAGCAATAATGCATAAAACAGATGTTCTAATCTTCTACTTATCCCGTACATATTCTTATAAACTGATGACTTTTTCTAGCCATTATAGAAAACTCTATCACTTCTCATTAAACAAAAAATATTGCTCGCTGAATCAAACCTTTTTTTTTTATGCTTCTGAACTTCGTCAATGTTTATGATCAATATGAAAATTGAATACATTTAATTTTATTTTAACTTGTATTTTTAAATTTTCTTCTGGTAATATTAATTGTCTTGTTTAATTAGCTGTTTTAATAGAATATTGAACACAAACAAGTTCAATTCTTTTTTGTACTAGTGGATTACATATTAATATTAAGAAATCAAGTGAACTATGTAGTGTTGCATTAATTAAATCATGTGTTCGAGTGAAATCTTTTTTTTTATACCAAATAATTTTAATGGTTCGTCAAGAATTGATGTTCATAATATAAAATATGATATAATATTGTAATTATCTTGAACATTTCCTTTATTATTTTTACATTCATAAACAAAATCATAACCGGTTGGAGATGAACTTTTATCCAATATCATTAAACAATGTAATTTAATACGCATATAATCATCATTATGTTCTAAATGTGCTTTATCACTATATGTTATATCATTAAGATGAAAATTTCCATCAATATAAAAAACTTTTTCATTTAAGTTATATAAATTTCCACGAACTAAACGCAAAACAAAAAAGGATAAGAAAAAAAAGAATTTAAACAAAAAAATTTACAATGAATTTTAAATGATCTTACTTTATCTGATGTTATTAAACCAATATCAATCGTAAGATCTTGATCACGATTTGATAAAATTTCTCTTGTTAATGTTACAACTTCTTTATTATTTGACCTATCAACAAGTTTACTTTCGAATTTAAAACGATCATTATTAATAATTAATGTATCAGATGTTTTCATTACTTTTTAACTATCATTTGAATTTATTTTACCATAAAATTTATCATTTGTTTGTGTACCTTTAACATGAAATAATTTTATTTCAGTTAAAACTTTAATATCAAAATGATTGCTAGTTTTTGTTACTGAAATATCCAAACGTATGAAAAATAAAAAACAAAAAAAAATAATTATTAATATTAAATAATTTGTTTTAATATACTAGGATAAGTTTCAATTGCACCAAATTTTTCAATAACAACTTCATATTGTAGAGCATCTTGAGCATGAAAATGCCAATAAATACGTAATTTTTTTTATTGATGGATCTTTGCTAAGTGTTATCTATAAATAATAACAAAAACAAAAAAATATGATTAAATCTCCAAATAGAGTTAGAGATTGTCGAATCTGTTGAAAGCTTATTAGATTCGGGACTCAATCGGACGCGAGTAGAGTTTGTGTCCCACGATCTCTAAACAGAGTGCATTTTTCGATTTTCTATCTTGAGAATATAGGTTTCAATGTCTAAATGAAAAATGAAAAACAATTTACAGTGATTGGATAAGAAGGTTGACTACGAAGTTGAACAGAACAAAATGAATTAAGTTCTAAACATGCACATATACCCAATCCACAATAAATAATACTTGGTGAACATGATGGATTAATGGCAGTTGATTTTGAATTTGATACGGGTTTGAGACTTTTCGATATACATAATGAATATTGAAAACTAGAAAAATAAAACATTGAAATTAATTAACAAAAGAAAATAAAAATGTTTTAGTCAGTTGCAAGAACTGTTGATTTTTCATTAAGAAAATTAAATTTACATGTTCGTCTTTGATTAGTAGCAACAGATGAATATTCAAATAGAAGATTTGACAAAGCACCAATTTGTATTATTTCATCAATATTTTTCAATGGTAATAATACTTTACATTGAAGTATTAATGAAAAACTCAATCTTAAAAAACAAACAAACAAACAAATTCAATACAAAAATATATGGGACACTAGAAAAGTTTTTTCGCTCGATTCTTCTCTAAAAGCTTCAGTTTCAAAAACAAGCATTCTATTATAATGCTTAAACATATTTAGGCATATATGCAAAGTTTCAGACTTGTAAGTCTTATGCTTTGTTGTAATTTATCATTTCTTCTATACTATTGCGGCAGACTAAATCAACACGATTTGTATATGAGTTTTCAATTACTTAATGTATTGTATTAAAAAAACAAAATATCCTCCAAGACGTGTCATGAAAAGCTCTACAATTTACATAAGATCGCTTTATTTTTTATAGTTACATCATAGGCGATGAAACGTTTTGAATATAGGGTAGACTCAACAGTTTTTATAAGACCCTTACCAACAGGTTAAATATAGAGAGGATAATTTTTTTTCTGCTATACTATTCAAATAAAACACAATTAATATTGCTTATTTCCAACTCAAATTTTTTAATTCTTATAGCATTAGTTCAGATCAGAGATGGATTTACAACTTATGGCAAAACAGCTAGTATTCAAATAGCCAGTTAAACTTTTGTCTTGATTGAATAATGACCTTCAGATATAGTTTATTGGATGCAAAAATTTTTGAATCGAAATCTGGAATGGTAGTAACGTATTCAAGTGTGTAAGCTGGATTACATAGTCGACTATATAACTAGCATAAACTATATCTGAGGTTTCTCCACAGTGGGTATGAGGTGTAGGTGTAAGGTAGAACAAGATCAACCCGCTCAGGCACATACTTACACCGACACCGACATCCACGCCACAAAGTATTCCTAATATCCAAATTCACGTTTAAGTCAATGGGATATGATTGGCATCTAAGCCTGCTCGCATTGCCTTATTTCTTGCTTACTGTTCCATTATTTGCATTTGCTTTCCAACAGACGGTTTGACTCATGAAATTTCTTTGCACTATGACTGGAAGAAGGTAATATAAACAAATATGTAGAAATGATATCACATTTTCTTGCGATTAAAAGAGAATAACTAGCTTTTGCTCAGGTGTGCTCAGATAATGGAGCGACTAGCCGTTAGTGGCGCTCTGAAGGGCGCCCGACGAACGACTAGTCACTCCTATTGCAGGCTCAGTGTTGATTCGCCCCACAGATGATCATTTATAAATGCTTGATTTTTTTGGAGAATACTCCACTAAGATTCTCTTAGCGAAGAATTTAAGTGAACCTCTGATTGGCGAGCGAGGCAAATTCTCGTGTTATAACTGTAACGACTTTTTGGAACTAAGTGAAATCTAGAATCTGATAGGGTTTAAATCAAAGAGAATGGTTTTATGCCAGAATAGAATTCAGTATAGTAGTGGCTAGCCGCGAATGGTGCTCCAAAGGAACACCGACGCGTGATTAGCTGCTACTCAGTGAGATTCTCTAAAGATATACTCCAGATTGTTGTAATCCATCGAAAAAATGTCTACAGTGAAGATCTGACAGGTTCAATAGAAAGCAGAACTAGCAAAAAAGACTAAGAAATGTTTTCGAATGAAATGTGAGAACAGTTGTGCTGCACGTGCACAATATATGAATGAAACATTTGACAGAAACATCATGCAAAGAATTCAGTTCTGTCCATGCAAAGTAGATTTCCATGAAACAAAATAGCTTTTCTGTCATTATGTATCCATGTCTATGTGCATTTACTCGTCTAAATTTATTCGAGTACTTCGAAATTATCTGTCTAATCCGGTGACTATTTTGAGTGCTAGCGTCATTCGAGTGGCGTATTCTGAGAATAAGTCTGATCAAATATAATTTATTGTAATCTAGAAGTTTAGCTATACACGTGTTTTTGTAGCGGACACTAGCAAATGATATTGTCGGTTAATGTGCTGGTAACTATACAGATTTTTATTTGTTTTCAAGAAGTATGATGACTTTTCACGCTAGTGTCCTGGGTATTCTTTTTTTTTTATTGTCTCTCTCTCTATATTAAATGCAAACCCTTTTCTCGGAGCATATGGATACTACTGCCTTAGTGTTATTCATCTAGATTTCCGTTGGATATCATTCAATGTGTTTCTGTTTCGTTGGATCAGTTTATAAGAAAACGTATTTCAGACACACGCATGTCAATGTACACAAAGACATTGATGCGAATGTCAATATTCGCATTCACATGCACCCTTTTCAAACTTTTGATACGCGCCCTGTTGAGGACTGCGAAGCAGTACACAATACCGAACCAGCTGAATACTCAGTCGAGGGTCAAGCGAGTCACATAGACGAGCGTTACTTGTTCAATATCTTCCAGAATTCTTTTATCAACTCTATCAGCTAAAATATAAAAATAATAAATAATTATCATAGATTCTCTTGTAGTTTCATCAATAACATCTCGATCTCCTCGTCGAATCGAAGAAGTAGAATATTTTGTTCTATACTATTATCGAATATTGTCTTCTAACTTTTCTTTATTTCTATTGTGAATTGAAATAACGATATGTCTTTCCAATGTGTCATGCTTATGCAAGATCCAACATTTTCTCTAATAGTTTACAGTAAAAAGAAAAATATACCAGTTACTATTGTAGCTTGATAAGAGTCGAATATCCAACGATGCATAGAATATATCTTATAGAAGCATTTTACTTTAACTTTTTCTCTATTGTTATCCGTACAGGATTTCAGTAAAACTAATTTCATAAGTTCGATATTTATTACCGATAAATTATCCAAGAATAGTATAGAGAAGTATGACGCCTAGGTTCGAACATATTAACACTGAGGTAGGTGAAGATTCGTCTAGATATGATATGGGATCATCTTGTTCATGTCTAGACTCTACCGCATTTTCGATTATAAAATATATCTGTATTGATTATTACTTGAACACGATAATAAGCAATAGTTTTAATGAGAAGATTTGATGGTATTGTTTCTATAGTTCGATTGTTGTTGAAGAGATAAATTTGGATAATAAAAATGACGATTAGCTAGAGGTTCGGTATGTTTAAAATGAAGAGTTTCAACTATTGTTTTTCCATTTAATTTTTTTGGACGACGTCGAAATAAAAGATACGAAATTGATTGAATATTATCTTTTGATTGTTCTATAGATAAAAAACTAATCTTCTTAATACGTAAATAATAATAAATTGCTCCTTCGAATTTATCAATGATAGTTTTATTAATTTTATGAAAATCTTTATTTAAGATTGATTCTACACCATTTTATTTGTTAAGTTGATGAAATTCTTTTATAGTAAATGATAGTTGGATAGGTCGACGTCGATCAACAAGTATTATATGTCCTATTCGAGTTTGACGAAATCTATCAAGTAATATATTAGTAATATCTATTTTAGCTAAATAATCAATAGTTGTAAGAAGCGTTCGAGCACAATCAAGTAGGAGATTTCCGATTCCTATAAAAATAGCTCGATCTCTATGATAAAGTTGTGGTCGAAGTTGACCATTTTCTGGTAACGTTCAACAGATGAACCATAATCAAGAAGAATAATATGATAAAATTCTTCTAATTATTTTAATTCAATCGTTTTACCAATATGAATATTAACAATAAAACGTACACGTTCATGTTCAGCTATTTTTCAAAATGTATTTTTAACATTTTTTATTTTAGGATAATCAGATAGAACATCATATCGAACAAGAGCAAATGGTAGAGGGCATTTTTCAATTATATCAATTATTGTTCGTTTTGTTTTATTGAGCTTAAGGAAATTTTGTCTTAAATAAAAATCAGGTGGACCACTGACAATATTAGAAATACGTATGGGTGATGAAGGTATTGTAGAATTGTTGGGAACTATTGAAAGTGATCGTCGAATAAGATAAGATATAAAATAACGTCCGATAAGATGAGTAAATATTGACAAGATATTAAATATACTTATAAAATAAAATATCGAGAAGAATTTTTATAGAAATTTTTCATGACTCAACTTATAAATCTTTGTTAAGGGACTCCAGTTACGGTTTTTTCGGAAACGGTAAGATGAACAATGATGAAACATTCAAGGTAGATAAAACTTAATAAGTGGAATAAATATTCCCATAGAGATATAAAGGTTGAAAAGGCCAAAAATAATCACAACGTTCCTTTTCCACCCGCAAAACTCTATAAGTCTTTTTTTCGAGGTACAACTTTTTTATGATAACAAGGATCAAATCGAGATAGGTTTTGTTTTCAATGGTATTCAGTTTTTAGAGGCTGCTCAATTTCATAGGAAGAAGATTTTGAAGAAAAGAAAAAGCATGCATCACAATTCGACCAAAAAACAAGGAGGAAAATCTATTTTTTTTTCAAAAATTGATTTTGAGAAAAATCCAACACAAAATTGAGAAAAAAATCTAATTTCGAAATGTTCCTAGTTATATTATTCAATATTATAATTCTAAGAAGAATTAATACAAACTCTATAAACTGTCAAGAGATAAAATCATTATTTTTCATTCCTTCTATAACATAGATTTGTCTCTAACTTCTAAAATAAATTCTAACTAGAAAATAGTATTTTATATTTAATTATTCTCGACGATTTATATCAAATAAAAAGTTAAAACATTGAAATTTTATTCTTTTATTATTCTTCAATCTTATTTAACTTTGATCATATCTTTAAACTAGATTGGTAGAAGATTAGTATCGTCGACCATCAATTCCTCTTGTTTGATTATTCGTTGTTGAAGGACGTATTACAGATTGTGTCCTTCTTACAGATGATATTCATCGTCGAAAACGTTGAGTATTTGTTAAAAGTTTATCGTTTCGATCAATCTTTGTTTGTTAATTCATCTATATTATTAATCATAGATTTTTATTTAAAAAAAAAACGAAAATTAAAATAAACAAACCAGATGAACTATTCGTTCTCCCATAATAACTTGGTCAAGGATGATAACTAGCTCTTTCTCATCCCATTAAAATGATGAAGAGCAGTTAACTAAACAATAAAATGAATGAAAAAAAAATGATTAAGATAGAATAAAGAGATGCTGCATGAGGAACTTGATAAATATGAGGGAGTAGAATAATATTATATTATTGAACTTGTCTTACTAAAAAACAAGAAGGAATTTGTCAAATATAATAAATAACTATATATTCAAAATGATTCTTTAATAAAGAATAAAAATCAGAATTTTATTATTAACAACTGAGATATAAACAGAGTTAACACTAGTCAAATAGGATTTATTCACGTGAAATGACTATCGAATGGTTTTTTTAAACTAACGATTAGTTCTAATTGAACTTTCTAGAATGATGATCGTCATATTCTGTCAATTGATATTGAAAATAAAATAACTCGAGAAAAAAAATCATTTTTCATCTTACGCACTACGAATAGATTAAAGAATGTGATCAACATCGGAATAATCACTCTCTAGAACTAAACCGAAAAAACGAAAAGATTTTTCTTTTTGAAAAAGCATCGTTTTCCAACTGATATATCTTAAGAGCGAATCACCTCCAAGTGTAACTCGCTAATCGAACTAATATTTTGTCAATAACTAACTACCGAGGAGACTAGCAGAAATCTGTAAAGATTCATTTCTATGAACTGTCCTTCTCAACTAATTTCAGTTTTATCTTCTGTGACTATTTCCCATCTTAGTGGTATCTACTCACAAGGAAAGGTAAGGAAGGACAATCTATATTACCTATCGACAAAATTCACTTTCGAATTTCGTATTTCAATTATTTAACTAAAACTTTTTTTTAGAAATAAAAATTTCAGTAAAATTCTAATAATTTGTTAAGTACAATTGATGAAGACAGGCCCTTTACTAGAATTTCGTCAGAACTTACTTAGAGACAAAATATCAGTTCGATTGGTCAATCACACTTAATAATGTTTCCTCATTAGCACAGGAATGTTGAAAAGAAATTTAATCGGTTTTTTTTTCGACTTTGTAGCTTATTGACGAGTCTATAGAAATATTCTAAAAGCATCTCTTATATAAAATATGTCTTTTTTTTAAACAACGATTTCATTTTGTTTGATAACATAGATTGATTTGCTCCTTCACGAATATATTTTCGAATAATATAGAAAAGTCGATCTTGTCGATGTATAACTGCATATTCAATATCAGTTGCATTTAACTAGAAAAAAAACTATGAAGAATAAATTTGTTGATAAAATATGTTTATTTTCTCGTAGGATACCTTCGACAGGAAGATTTTTCCTATAGATTTCTTTATTTAAACTCGATCGATCATAAAATGTTTAAGATGTGATAAATAAGTATAGCTTACATTAAATGACATTCTACAACATTTCAAATTTCAAATTTGATTATCTTGTTATTCTTGTTGCTTTTCGAATAGTAGTTGATGATGGTTTTCGATAAGATAATAAGATTTTTTTATGTTTTGCTTCAATCTTAATGATAATAGGTAAATTGATATTTTAATTTACAGTCAATCATTAGAATCTTTAAGGAGTTAATGGATTTGACGAAACCTCTCTAGAATATCGGAGACAGTAGAACTATTTTATGCATTGATTATGAGAAAAACTTCAAAAATGTATATTGGCGATCGAGTCAAGGCTCGATGCATAATGTAGGTCCTAATCAACTCTCACCACCGTAAAAAAAGTTCGTGCACCTAGATGATTTCTATTGAGATATTTCATGTCTAGGCTCAGTATCACTTTGCAGAGTGTTAAGTCTTCATGAGCCTAGTCTATTCTGAAGATTTCAAATTTTGTTTTTTGGTTGTTCCTATCCGGAAATGTGAAAATAAAACAATTATTATTTTGAGATTATCGTGAAAAGTAATATTTATTCTTAAACTCGTATCTAAGAGTAGAAGGAACGTTGGAAATATAAAATATTCATAATAGACTAGCCTCATTGAGGATTATTACTATGCTAAGTTTCAAGACGAGAATTTCAAAGTCCGTTATCGAAGTGATCCAAAGAAAGACGAGAGCATAGTAATGCAAATACCATAAAAATGAAAATAAAGCTAGGAGCACGAAACTCTTCCTGGATATGGAGAGTTCCGTTAGGGTCTATATGATAGGGATTATCTCAAATCGAAAACATTCTCTCGTTCATCTTCAAACGATGAGACTGCTCGAAGTTATTCATGACTTTTGAGCTCCTAGTAAAAATAAATCTATCTTTATCGAGATAATAACGTTTAGGAAAAATTTTCTTATTGTGTCTTTACTATGAAACGTGCCTACTTTCTTTTTTTTTTGCAAATCCAATATCTTAACAAAGACATATTCGTTTTTTGCTAATACTTTCATCATATTTGAATAATATCTAGCTATATCTTCTGAAAAAATCTCATTGATTAAAAACAACTATAACTCAACGATCAGTACACTATTGACCGGATTTATTCCACAGATATTTTAGTCTTAAAATTTCAAACCCATCGTAGAAAAGAGAATTGAAAAGCAATGAATTATTTCGAGGAGTTTATTTGTAAGTAAAAATTTTTAATAAATTAAAATCAAGTATTATCGTACGAATCTGTGAATTGTCAATGGGATAGATTAATAAATAGAGGTTAGTTGAATAGATCGATAAAGATGTTGTTGACGTTGATCAATAGTACTTAAATTGAATAAAACTTTATTACAAATGGGAGATGTTATAGAATTATATTCGATGTTGTCTTATAATTTATTGAACATATTCGTTTAATCGAATAATTTTTTCTTTGAAAAGAATTTATTTTTGATTGATAAATAATTTTAGGACGTTTTCTTATCATTATAAAATCATCATCATTTATTTTAATAGAAACTTTCTTTTTTGGATAAATAAGTTTTGTTATTGGATTGAGGGCATTTTCTATTGATTAACTAAATAAAATAGCTGTTCGATTAGACAAAAAACAAACAAACTTTAACAAAATCATAAAGATTGTTCTCGTTTTTTTATGTAAATGTTGTCTAGAAGATAATTATTTCTTTTATTATATTGATCTGTATTTATTCAAATAAATGTTTGTTCTTGATGAAGAAGATTTCGTTTGTCTTTTATTTAACAATTGATCTTAGAATATGATTAACATGTTCATTTTATATATTTGTTGTTGAATATGTAACACATATCTTTTCTTTTTTTTTAATTAAGACCTTCTTGTTCACGACATTTATTACGTTATTTTTAATATCGTTCGTAATTCTCAACTTGAATTTGTTCGTCAATTCGTTGTTTTTGAAATAAATCAATCGCTTTTTCTAATTCTAATTAAACAAAAAAAAAAACAAATGCCGAAAAGAAGTAAAATATTTCAACAAACGTTGGCTAGTTAAACCTTCACTACTAACGATACGTTCTATTTCACATTTTTGAATACCTTCGTTTCGTTCTTCGTCTGATCCAATATGAACTTGAAAGAAAAAAAAAAAATAATTGAATAAATCAATTGTTTAATTATCTTATAGTCACTAATAAAAATAATAAAAATAATCAAATGTAATAAAAGATGCTGTTGTAATGAAGGCAGCACTAATAGACCAATAATAGAGTGGAGTACGATTCGTTTCGAATGTCGTGTCAGGAGGGATACCTAAATAGGATTCAATTAAAATTATTCCCATAAAAATAAAGTTTTTTTTAATATGAGATCATTTGAAATTTGAAATCATAGTTAAAAATCAAGTTAAACAAAGACATAGATCTGATAAGTTCACACAGTATTTGTTTATCTGGAAGTCAACTACTTTCCTGTTCGAAACATGCCGTCCACTGTTGAGTTACGCATTTGAATAAGAGATAATTTAAAGAATCGTCGTTGTGTTATTCTCTTTACGAAGTAGTTTTATATGTTGAATAAAGAATTTAAACAAAATTTTTTTCTATAAATGTTGACGATCATATCGTTTTTTTATCTTAGAAAATTCAGAAAAAATTCACTTTGAAAATAATTTCGGTAATATTCGAATCATATTTAACGTTGACTCATCCAGCTCTGACAAAGAAAGATCACCAAGTGTCAATGTTCGTTTTCAATCGAGTTTATGCTAGTTTCTAGAGATCGATCAATTGATCACGATGGAATAAAACGTTCTTCTCTATAGAATTTTTTTGAGGAATTAATGATGATTCTAATAAAAATTTGAATTATTTATCTTATGTAATAATTTAGATAATAAATAATGGTTTTAAATAAATATTAATGTTAACCTTGATTATTATAGATTGTTTCTGTTGTTTATATATATTTGTTAATAATATAATAAAATATGAATATAATAAATTTTGTTCAATAAAATAAGATAAAATATATTGATAAATTACATTTAATAAATCAATTGTTCTAGATGAATAATTTCGTTTTATTTCATATTGATTTATTTTAAAATTATAATCAATTCTATAATGATTTAATTGAAATAGATTTTTATTTAATAATCTTTCTATTTTATATGATTGATTGATTTATTTATAATAAATCAAATATAAATTCTATATTACCATAAACGATGAGTTGTTGGATATAATATATCTTCTCAAGATGTTTTATTGAAATGCTGGAAATTTTGTTTTTTTAATGTTCATCATTAAATTCTTTATCATCATGAATATTTATATTAATTTCATTTGTTAAATACATATCATTATCAATAAAATCAATTAACAAAATAATTAAATGAATATTTTAACAAAATTTGTTCTGTATTTAAAATTAATTTAATTAAATAATCGTTTATTTATATATTAATTTAATAATAAAAATGGTGTTAGATGAACGAGTTATATCAGATAATGATTTCGATATTAATATAAATAATTGATTTGATAAATATTTATTTTAAATTAATATATTAATAAGATATATTGAAAGTTGTAAAACTGACAAATAATAAATTGAATTTGTTGCTGATAGAATTATTGTTGGTGTTTGTGTTGTTGATGACGATGATAATTTTCATTTTTTAAATAAACGTTTCTTTAGATAATTTTCTCGAATAATTATTTGCTGAATTAAAATTGCCAATGTTTATAAATTAATTGTGAAAAATTTCGTTTTTTCATATGAATAAGAAAATAAATATTCAATTGATTGATAATTCTGATTTCTATTTAATTCTATATTGAATAGCTAATAAATGATTATAATAAATAGTTGTTTCATTTGAAGAATTTATTCTTAATAATCTTTGTTCACATAAATCAATAATAGTTATAAATAATGATTGTTGTTTATCACTCGTTTAAATATAATTTGTTAGAAAATAATGTTGAAAACATTCTTTAACAAATTCAGGGCACGATGAATGATATGAACATAATTCTAATAAACGTTTTGGCATATCAAAGATTTGTAAACCAATAAATGAAGAATATAAAAACAAACTAAAGAATTTAGTTAGAAATTTTGTTTTACAATGTAACCCATCAATTATTCGAAGAAACTGAATAAAAATCATTTCTCATCATCGTGGAATAGAGATCGTTAAGCTTTTTTTTCTGATAAAACTTAGAACAGTTATTCTCTCTTTTTTTTTTATCAAAAACTCAATTTCGAACCGGCCATAAAGTACATGTGCAATTAGAGACATGATTTGACTCAAAACATCTCAATCTTATATAGTTACTCAATAAAAGAAATTCTTTTCCTTGACTTTCTAGAAAACTAGCCGAAGTGATGCCCACTGTTTAAGCTCATACTAGGTTGACAATGACGTCTCGGTAGGACTAGAAAAATCCAAAAAGAGTTTGCTCCCATGGATCTCCGGAGCAGATTTATGATCGTTTTACTGGATCGAAAATTTCTTAAAACTGTCATAACTAGCCTCTGGAGGCCCATGGGGATGAACTCTTTTAGGGTTTTTCTAGTCTTACAGAAACCTCCGTTGTGAACTCAATATAAATTGAAACTAGGAGTATCGCTTCGGGTAGTGTTCCTTGTTAACGTAAGAGAAAAGGCTAGTTTCCTCAATTCTGAATGTTTACAGTCGCCCTCTAACGTTTATCCAATAGGGCTGAAATTTTTTCTCATAGATATTGATAAGTATTCTTCAGAGATAAAATTCACTGTTTTCCTTTTTCCACGTACTCTATATCCAAACAAATAGATATTCATATGATATATCCAAAGAATACGATATAATTATGTTAGATTTATTAATAATATTATTTACCTATCTGTTTGTTGCATTATTCCTGATAATGATGTTAATTAACTTGTTAATAAATCTGATAATAATTTTAAATAATCATTTAGTTGGTTGTTGATAATAAATGTTCTATATGATCCATTTGAAAAATCTTTCTACATTGATTTATTTGTCTACCCATGTAAATATTTTTTTGATAAAAACGCGTCTGAGTTGCGTTTCGTTGCGTGTCGATTCCAGCGAAGAAACGCAAAAAAGGCGTCCCCAGTGAAACATTTGCTGCGGCTAGATGCGGTTGGAGAAAATCGCGTCTACACGCGGTTGTAAAAAACCGCGTCTAGACGCAGGAAATGTTTCACTGGAGACGCGGTTCTAAAACAAATTGCGTCTAGACGCGGTTTTCTCCAACCGCGGCTAGACGCAAGAAATGTTTCATTGGAGACGCGGTTCCAAACCAAATTGCGGTTAGACGCGATTACAAATTAAATCGCGTCTAAACGCGTTCGATTCGACATTCAAGATTTTAAAATAATATTGCAATCCGTCTCAGGTTTGAACTGAGTCGCCATCGATATCCCCTAACGATGGCCTTTACCTCACTATAGGCGAACGGAAGGTTGAAATGTTGATTTATCTAAAACGATAGAAATGAGATTAGAACAAGTGAACTAGCAATTAAGAAGCAAGTATACATACCATGAAGCCACATGTGACCACAATCGTTGTCGAATGAAACAGAAAGTATATATGAATCGTGACTTCATATCTATATTATGTACAAATGTATTTATCAATAGAACGTTTTCTGCCTAAATTATATCTCATTTGTTAATATTGATATTCTTGTATGAAAATAAACTTGTATAAAATAAATTGCGTATATTAAAATTTCTTTAAAATTTTCGGCAACTTTTTCTTTTGCAAATAATTTTCATTTATTTTGTCGTGTAAGAGTATTATTTATAATACTAAATAGTGCCTATCTTCTAGAACTTATTATATAGCTATTATATTTTATCAAATATCATGTACTTTTTTCGTCTTTCTTTTTTATTATATAAAAAAGCGTTTACCAAAGCTTTTTTCAAAGCATGTTAACATAGAAAGATTTTTTTTTAATTTCTAAAATGTCATCTTCTTTGAGGTTTTTTAGCAAATTTATATACGTCATTAGAGCACTTAGTACAGAGTTTGCGAGTGTTTTTCTTATGTATACACAATGGATAAGGTAGAGACGATGTGTACGTCTAGGAAACGTAGAAAAGAGGTTTGTCTATTAGATTTTCTATTCGGGTTTGAGTATCTTCTTGTGTATCTTCTTTCCGTAACAATATAAAATGAAAACAACACACACGATTCGAAATGAATTGAACACTACGCCAACCATGACATTTAAACACTTGAGGTACAGTTATTTTATGACAAAGTATATTGTATCATCAAAACAAAGTTCAAATTGAGGACATAATTTGTAACTTAAATTTCAAAAAGAGTTTTTTGATCAAAAAGTGAAAATAAATTTTATCTTTCTTATTTTAGAGCAGACTTCTTGATCTACGGTTTGATGCAAAACTTTTTTATATTTATCCCTTATTTTGAAAACAGGCTATCGATTAGTAGAAATAGTACAGAGTAGAGAGATAGTCTCATTATACTAATGGCCACTCGTATTACTTTTTTCATACATTAAAAGATGAAGTTTCTAAAGAAATTTATTATGCTACGATAAAAACATCTTTCTCTTATATAAGTACCTAAATCTTTAAACCAAACATTTCTTTCTATTCTTGCCAAAGTCCACCAGAGTATAGATAATAAAATTTTATGTCTTCCTTTAAATAGTTTTTGGTCAATCATGTATAGATGCACTCTCACGTAAAATCACATCCAAATGCGTCTAAACAGTATTATTACCTGCGTACAAACGCGGTTCCATAAAAAATGTGTTAAGCAACGGCTCAGATCTCCATCTGACCGCGTCTTGATGCGTTCTATCTTAAACCGCATCCAAACGCGCTTGAAAAATTTTAATAAAACGCGTTTTCATGCGGCCTCGCAAAAAAATCGCGTCCAGTCGCGATTCAAAATCTCCTGCGGCCGCGTCTAGATGCTTTTTTATTTTTGGTCGCGTTCAGACGCGAATAGAAATCGATTGTAACCTCGTCCGAACACGGTTTCATTTACAATCGCGTCTAGATGCGTTTGAAAATTTTCTTCAGTTGCGTATAGACGCGACTGTAAACGAAACCGCGTTCAAACGCGTTGAAAATCGATTTTTACCGCGTCTGAACGCGGTTTCATTTGCAATCGCTTCCAGATGCATTCGAAAATTTTCTTCAGCTGCGTATAGACGCGATTGTAAATGAAAACGCGTTCAGACGCGGTGAAAATCAATTTTTAGCGCGTCTGAACGCGGTCTACAATGAAACTGCGATTACACGCGTATATTCTGCGTCTGGTGTTTACATGGGTATTAGCATGATTTATTTCTATTTCTATTTATAATTGTACAGATTGTTAATAAATATTTTCAATAAAATATTTCTTCAATATTATTTGTTGATGATAATAAATAAAATAATTTTTCTCGACAATAATGCATAAATAGCTTCAATTGATTTTAATTTATTTTCATATTTTTTATAATCATTATTATCATTTATTTTATTGTCGAATTAATCTTATACGTATATAACGTGCTATAATTGGTGATTGTAAATCATGTAAAAAAAAAATGTTTGATTTGATATATCTGTTGAATAAAATAAACGTTGACAATCAATATTTTCACTATATGATCAAAAATCTAAAGTTAATTATGCTAATTCTATGACATGTTGGTATTTATATATAAGTTAATGTAACATTGTTCTCCAATATATAAAATAAAATAACGTTCTACCACCACCTTAGAAACGATAAATTATAAATTGATATTATGGTAAATATTGTCCATGATGAATATTATTTAATATTTGTGTTAATATATAATCAATTGCTATTAATTGTTGATAATGTTTGTTGATTGTTCTATTGTTGATGTTGATTTTGATGTATGTATAAGATCAGTAAATAAATTTGAATGTTTTTTTTAAAAATATTGATGTGTTGTGTTGTAGCACCTTTATTTTTTGTTGCAATTAATTTTAATTATTCTTTTTGTAAAATTTGTTTATCTTTATATATTGATGGTAAATGTGTCTAACCATGGTGATGTTCCAATTAAATTATTATTTATTTTATTATCAATTGTTGTTGTTGTTGATATGGGATATGATGAAACAATTGTTGATGTGTCTAGAATTTGTTGGTCCTCTTGAATTTATTGATGTTGGTTACATCAATAAAGTCTATGATGATATCTATTTATATTTGGTGTTGGAAATGAAAATCGACATGGATTTGTTGAATTAACTCTTTATATAGATGGTGGAAGTGGTGGTGGTGGCATTGAATTTGATTTTGTTGGATAATAAAGATGATCCGAACTACTATCGGAATTTTTAAAGAAGGCCGGTGGAAGAAAAGCTTATAACTTTTGAATGGAAAGTCATAGCGACCTGCGGTTTTCAGAGTTCAATAGACGACAGTCGGGGGCACATGCCAACGTGGGAACGTGATCTTTCTAGGTACTTTTTCAGACCAGTTGTAGTGTACGAAATTAAAGACAAATTGGTGAATTTATTAGAGGGAATTTTTTTAGCTAGGTTTGCACCCCGACATGCCCTCTTCACATTGGTATCTAAGCAATTTCTAGATTTCGCTTCCTTGAAAGACCCGAGGCCTTTTAAGAAAGGAATTTCATGTAGGACATTTTTCGCTAAAAAGCGAAAAAAATACTTCGAATATAGGTTTTCGATTATGCTGATCAACATGAAAGAGTTTGTTTGGATATTGAATTGTAGTTTCATGTAGAGCTCATGTACACATGCACATGAAAATGCTTAGTTTCGAGTTCCTTTGATAAGCAAAATCTGCGTTCCTTACGGTCTACTTGATTCTATCGTGTTTCTTTTTTTCATCAGTCTTTTAGAACAACAGAACTTGCATTACTTGCTC
>CAJNOL010003009.1:692-28107 GCA_905250125.1 Rotaria sordida | reverse complement strand
ACACATCCTAACATCGATATCAACGTGTTAAATGTACAGCTACGCTACATTATGGCTTTAAGTACTCTAGTGTACTTAAATACTGTACTTGAGTACAATTCAGTACAGTACTGCTACTGACTGAAATTTACTCAAGTAAAAAGTATTTAAGTAAAGTACAAAGTACATTTTTTAAGTATCTTCAGTTTTACTGGTACTTGCTGTACTTGTACTCGCCCAATGACTGGTCAGCGATGACTATCGTTTGATCATCATCAACGAAGAGACCGTGAGGTCCGTCGAGTTGAATGGTAGCATGGCCTCGTCGGTGGCCTCCAGCAACAGTCATCCCATTCTGTGCCCATCGAGCATCGGCTGGAATATTCGGAATTACTATAATGAACGAAAAAGAAAAGAGATCGTCATTGTCGAAGAGATCTCGCTCTCACTCGTGGAGGAAAGAGCTATGAAAAAGATATTTGTCTTCTTCGAAGGAAATTTAGTAAAACTTTTGAAAATGTTCTCTCCGCAGATAGAAATTCAGAACTCTTTTCCTAGTTTCCTATGAAAACAAACTACACCTAGAGATTGCTGTAAGAAGGTCCTCGAAGAAAGAGTAATACTAATTCCATGTAAGTTTTTGATAGAAAACATAAGGATCTGAGAATTTTTATTCGAAATTGCGAGAATTTAGAATTTTTTTTTGCAGAATGATCATTTTCTATGAATATCAGAGAAGATTCTATTTGGATCTTGTGAGAAGAATATCGAATTGTTGAATAATAAATATCAAATCTGATCCCCATTTTTTGTCAGGGAAATCTTAAGGATACATGATTATCTGTATGATGAATGTAGATCTCCCGAAAAATCTCTTAAAGAGTATGCTAATGAAATTTTATAAGACTTTTGTACAAGTTATGTCAAGCTATTCGAAGAACGACCATGATATGCTTTGAGTAAGATGATGAGAAGGCTTGAATACAGGTGAAACTAAGCAAAATTAAGAAGATTCCACGCAGATCTATGTAATCTGAGTACTTGTACTTTTGTAAATATTGAAAAGATGGATGCCAATCCTAACGAAGTTCTCCAGTGAAAATATTATTAATTGTTGATGAAAGCTATCCTCAAACCATTGTATTAAGGTCCTAGAAAAGAATCTCATTGACTAAATAAGATACTCTGCTAAAAATGTAAAAATAATGAGTATTTTCTATGAGGATCACGGTATAACCTTTATGTAGTGCTTGTTCTGAGAAGTCTTCTTTCAGGAGGATTTTCCAACTGTGAAGTTGATACTTTTTCTCATCAGACTGAGAGTGCAATAATATGGAGTAGGAATGGGGTAGAATGGTGGTGCCTATCTCTGGATTTTATAAGAAAGTTTATAAAGAATTTATATTTAATTGAGCAATAATTTATTTAAGTTAAAGCTAAATTTTATATAAGATAAGTTTTTATATGAAAAGGATGTGGAATCTCAATCTCGCCGTACGTATATATGTATCACTCTATGTATATCAATCCATAAGATGGAAAATTCCATAGATGATGAACAACGAAAGGAAAATGTCTATCATTCCTTAAAAATATATTTGCAAGCACATCATTGATATGTCCATCAGATTAAAATATTGTAAATCTTCATCAGAGATAAAAAAAGAATATGGAAATAGGTACAAAAAGAAAAAGACGCAAACCATCCAAAGTAAAAAAAAATCTTTATTGATACAATAACATACTATGTTTTCATTTTTTTTTATTTCTAAAATATGAAAATACTATTGCTATTTAATGAATTAATTATTGTATATTTAGTAATATAAAATTGCTGAAATAAATACTAGCCTTTATAAAGCATCAAAATTAATGTGCTACTAATTGATATCAATCGTAGATTTGATTATGTTAAAAAACTTATGTGTATTTAAGAGTGTTTTGGGTAGAAGTTCAGTTTTGTAAAATCCGATTGGAATTGGAGTTAAATCGGGTGTTGGAGTGGGTGGGACATAGTGTAGTTACTCATCTCCGCTTAGTACACAAATGTCGATCCTAATCAGTATCCATGATGCCTTCTCCGAAATATTAGGAATTAAACCTCCCTCACAAAATCGATTTTTTTTTAAAATAATTTCTGGAATCTAGTGGCATTTTTGTTTTTGGAATTTAAGTTCATAATGATGTCTAAGTTTAATTTCTATATGTGGAAAAACCTTTCTATGACCGTACGATCTAGTAGACCGAGTCTATATTTTCGTGGATGTAGTACATGAAGGAATCTTTGTAAAATAGTAACATATTTGATAAAATTTCATTTTATATTAATTAAAAAGCTTGTCCGTCTATAAATTTCTTCTAGAGGTTCAGAAACGTCTTTTATTTCAAAGTAGATTTTTCTTGTTGAAGAAAATCTAGCTTTACGTATACACTTCGAAGTTTGTTCGATGAATACTTATTAGTTTGAGAACGGATTTTTTTCTTTTGAATACGATCCAAAGATATTTTTTCGAAATAGGCATAACAGAAAACACAGAATATGTATTCAACTGCTGTTTTTCTACAAACTATTTCTTCAGAAGACAATCATATTCATCGAAGTCGACAAAAACGAAGGCGACTTTCTTGTTTCAGTTATTTTGTTATTTAGAAGGTAAAATGTTGCGAGTGACAATAGAATTCTTTAGAAAAAAAAGACTTCTATTGAATATTGTACCAAGATGCTAGGAAATATTGGCTGTACTATTCTTAGAACACTTCTTACGAACGATAACTTTCTTCTTTATCACAGGATAATATATGATTCTTTCTCATCCTATGCATGAGGAATAAAATAAAATAAACTCATTTACTAATGGTGTATTGGACAAAAATTGCGGTCTTAGAAATCTTACATCATATCGTACTACATTGTAAGATATCACTATAAGATTATAGAAAATTTCATGAGATTGTAAGATCTTTCAAGAATTTTATCCAGATCAAAAACAGATCATATCAGATTTTATATGATCTTGCCACAACAAGTGACAATATTCTATGGATTCAATTTTTTTAAAGATTTTGTCCGATTCAGAATAAAAGATGTCATTGGAAATCTTCTAAGATTCTGAGAGTAAGAAGCATATAAGAATAGAGTAAAAGACTCTGATCTGATCTTATCCAATCAAATAGGATTCATAAACAAAAGAAACTTACATCATTACGTAATTCAAGTCTTGTCTGCTCTTGTTTGATTCTGTGTGATCTGTTGTGTTCTTTTACATATTCAAAAATTGTTGATTTAATAGTTTTTGTTATGGAGAAATGTACAAAATACATGAAATTGTGTTATGCAAATCAATGTTTTCTATTATTGTAATTGTAAAATCATTTTTGACTTCACAAATGCTTTGTATAATAGATAATATTTCGACAGAAAAAATATCGATCGATGTTCAAGTTTTTCTAAGGGTGTGGGTGTGGATATATGTGATTAAAGACAAAAGGAACACCCACACCCTCCTCTTTGTCAAAAACTGACCTGTTGGTTATCATTAAAACATCATTCAATCTAACAAGTAGAAAAACCAATTCAATTTTTGCGGGTGGATTTAATCAGCATAAAACTGACGAATTTTTAATAGCCGTTATTCGATTTGAACACAAAAATCTCACAATAAATTTTCGCAAAGGAAAAAGTTTGTTTATTGAAATTTCAAGATATTAATAAAAAATGATTGATATTTGTAGAGAACGCAAGACATACGACTTATTTCATATGGAGAAAACGAGAGCGAGACACTAAATTCCAAATAGACACACATAGATCACAAAGAAAAGCACAACAAAGATTTTTTCAGTCTTCTCCGAGTGAATCGATCTGGCCGCATTCTTTGTTGAAGTTGATATTGACGGTGTGGATGTTAGCGTTGATGTTTTTGGCGTTGTTGTTGGCGTTGGTGTTGCTGGTGTTGATGTTGTTTGGGTGGATGTTGTTGGGGTGGATGTTGTTGGCGTTGTTGTTGGCGTTGGTGTTGCTGGTGTTGATGTTGTTTGGGTGGATGTTGTTGGGGTGGATGTTGTTGGCGTTGTGTTTGACATTGTGGACGATCGTGTGGTTGTAGTTGTTGGTGGAACGGTCACATTCAATGGTAAGATATAGTTACTTTTAATCATTTCAACGATACGTTGCACTGTTGTTGATGCAGAGCATGAAGGCTTGTTGCAAGTATACGATGCCTCTTCAGAAAGCGAGTCTTGACTTACTTCTTCAATCCATTGAAGAAGCGGTTGATCCGTAGAATACGCACATCTGCTTTCGAATTCGGGGCCTTTGCCATCGAACTTATTTCTATAGAATGCCTCGCAGAATCCTTCGCCAGAACAATTTTTACGACCTATGCACCCATCATGAGGTCGTAGATCACTTGAATTAAAGACCAGATCCGCTAGATTCTTTCTCAAACTTATCATTTCGCTCTGAACTCTGCCCCAGTCACCACTCAAAGTTTCTTTGACAAAGTCTTGATCACAATTGCTTGTCGTAGAACAGCTGAGAGAAATTGTTACATTGGATGTTTCATCGTAAAGTGAAAAGTAGGTTTGCGTAAAGAATTCATAACGCCATAGAGGTGTTGTAGCATCGAGACGTCCAACAATTGAACCAGAATGATAGTTAATTATTAATATAGCTTCGCAAGTATGCTCAGTGCTGGATTTATTGACAATGGTACAAGATGGAAAATTGACATTATCAATCTGAGTGGAGAAATCGCAGTCAGTGGCACAAATAAGAGCATCAACACGTCGAATCGATATTAACAACAAGAAGACAAGGTGAAACGTGAGCGATAAATGTAAAACCGGTCGCATGGTTGATTTTTGTTGTTATAGTGCGTTCTTCTATAGCTCTGAGTGAAACTTGTCGCTTAATATTTGTTCTTCTTTATCAGAATTTTTTTCTGTCATATTCTAAGCGACAGCTGTCAATATTTACTTGTTTTTTTTTTACAATGACACCTTTCAAAAAAGACGCTTATTAATGCAATATGTATGGGGTTGAAATACGATATTCACACAAAGATATCAATGATATTCTAGAAGAGATACCCACAGATGTAAAATCTTGAGGGTGAGTGGATGAGTTTGAAAAATAAAATGAAAATGTTTAGCTATAAGCAATCATACCACTTATCCACGGAATTACATATGAATATGAACAAATGTATCCACATGGAAATGTCTCACCAAGTATGAACAACTTGTTAAGACTTCCGATAACCGGTCGGCCATTCTACCGTTAAACTATCCGATTTTCTCTCCAGTCATAGAAATGACTGTATCTTCGCACATTCATTTATAAACATGATGTACCAGGACAATAGTGAAAAAGGATAAACTTATGTAAACTTTTATTACTGCACGAGAACTTTGATATCCTATTGAAATACTATAAGAATCTTCCGAAATAGCAGAACAGAACTCTTTATTCTCTATCTTGAGGGTGAGGGTGATTCAATTGAAAAACAGACTGACCTATTTATCTTGAAGAACAGACAAATACAATCTGCTGTTCTCAACTTTTGCTTTTCAGTAGGAGGAGTGAGAGTAAGGGGGAAACAATGATTTGTGATTTTGTGATTTAAAATGATTTTGTATCATTGAATATAGTGTAAATATTTCTCTCATAAATGAGCAGTTAGACTTATTTTCGATTACTATCTTTCATGGAAAACATAATTGAAATTTATAGTGTTTGTGTTTAGCTTATTCAGACTATTGATGAAGTCATTGTTGGAATATTGACTCAATATATAAGAAAATGTCAATGATTTGCATAAATAAATATTATATTGATGTGAAATCGTGTATGAGTAATAGCTTTAGATTCTTCTTTCTGCATATTCACTCACAACAGAACCGTCGGTACTGGTACGTGAGTGTTGACTTATCATATTCAAGTCAAATTGTCATTCTCACCACCAAATTAACAAATTTAAAATATTACATGCCCATAGCAATCATAGACCGAGATATTCAATTTTTAAAATATTCACCATTTTGGTATAGGAACATCATTATATGAAAACTAGTCATATTTAATTTTGTGGAACTCATGTATGTTTTCGAAGAAAATAGTGAGTGTAAGTTTTAAGTTCAAGTTTTGGCGGCTCCTCCCTCTCCATTACAGACACTTAGCAACGGAGCAAGAGAACATTACAGACATACCCCCATTACAGACAGGCCCCATTACAGACCTTAGGAACCGGGATTAAATAATGGATAAATAAATACACATATATATAATAGTTTCATTTGCCATTTAATGCAATGCTTGTAATAAAAAATATATATAAAATTAAGACAAAAAAATTGTGAAAAATGAGAAATACTGAACGAAAAGCAACAATGAAAACAAAAAATAAAGGTGCCTCTCAGAGAATTAAAAAATTTAGAAATTCTTGTTTTTACACTTTCTATATTTCATATTAGTATAATGAAGCTGAAGAACATACGTGAGTTCCACATTTCAGCCCCAAAGGGACTGCGCTAACAAGCTTTTTTATACAAGCATTTGGTTTTGGGGCAAGTAAGTTTTTTTTATCTTGTTGGGATTTATCGATAATACTAGGTTCTGCTTCTTCTAAAAATTTACTAACACAATACTAGGAAAAAAGTTGACAATTCCTTATCAACATAACATTAAAAAAACTTACTTGCCAAAAAACCCAATGCTTGTATAAAAAAATTGAATATCTCGGTCTATGATTGCGATGGGCACGTAATATTTTGAATTTGTTAATTTGGTGGTGAGAATGATAATTTGACTTGAATATGATCAGTCAACTTATATACCAGTACAGACGGTTTCGTTGAGAGTTAAAATGATTCAAGGTGAGTTATGTGCTTTAATTTTGATTTTCAGCTGATTTAAATCACTTGTTTCTCCTTTGGGATGAATTTTATATCAGCGCATCTTTTATGATAAATCTATGCAAGTTCAGCACAATCACAATTGGAGTAAAAATGATGATAAGCTCCTATCTTCTAAAAATAAAGACAAACTTTATCAGCAAATTTTGATGGAATGCGTTTTGCTGAGTAAGACGAACAAGAGCAGATAGAATATATCTAATATTAGGTGAAGTTGCAGTTGAAAGATTCAGTAAATGAATTTTCAAATCCAGTTCAAAAGTTAGAGACAAATTGGTCATAACAAGTGGTTCTATATTAAAAATTAGAAAAACTGTATACACTTTATCTATATTGATAAAGTTTGAACTCCATTTTCTTACAAAATATGGGTTAGTTGCATACTCTCTATACTATTTGAAGTTGCAACCATAAAATTAAAATAAAATCAGATGCCCTTAATCAATCTTCATGAGATTTTTATTGTAGCTACATCTTATTATTCTTCATAGTTTTTGAGAGCTTCAATTCTCTAACTCTACTTAATATGGAGATATGAAGCTTACAGGATAAATAGATCCGTAAACCAGCGTCTTTTGATTCATAAAAATTCCATATATATCAAACCTGAGAGTTGAATTCAATGGGGGTGAAACACATGTTCTTTTACCTAAGAGTAAAAGTGAGATGGGTGCATAAACACATTTACGCGCGACCTCTTCCACGAGGGTGAGGGTGAGGGTGTGGGTGGGTGTGGGTGTGGGTGGGTGGGTGTGGGTGTGGGTGGGTGGGTGTGGGTGGGTGGGTGTGGGTGTGGGTGTGGGTGTGGGGATGGGGGTGGGTGGATGTGTAGGTGTGTGATAAGTCTTCATCTACATCCACACACACCCACACCCACACCCCACATCCACTCCCACACCCACAACCCACACCCACACCCACCCACACTCACACCCACACCCCACACCCACTCCCACACTCACAACCCACACCCACACCCCACCCACACCCACACCCACACCGACACCCACACCCTAGCCACACCGACACCCCACACCCACACCCACCCACACCCACACCCCACACATCCACACCCTATCTACTGTCTCATTCTTTTGTATGGATAACGAGAATGGTATATGAATGATTCTGCTCGATGCTCAGCTGAAATAATACCGAAATTGCACGACTAACTTTTGATTAAATATGGATGGTTTTGAAAGCTGATATAAAATAGTGCAATACTCACCATGTGATACAAGCTCCAAGTTTTGCTTGGTACGTATTTCATTCAATTCAGTTTGTAAAAATCGCTCAGTCTGAATTAAATAAAGACCTTGAAACTTGTGTGTCGTGTAATGATCACCCCAGTTCATGTGATAAGAAGCAACTTGAACTCCAGATAGTTCTTGTTGAGAAGCAAGTGTGTTGTAACAACCTAAAACCAGTTTACGTGATCTTTCGATTGCACTTTCCTTGTCCATCTGATCTGATAAATTCTTGAACCATGTAATACTTTTTTGTATAAGCGCGAATGTATCATGAAAGGAGAGACTCATCTTTGTGATATAATCCGTAATATAATAAACAAGCGCTTTTTCATCACTACCACTCCATATAAATTTTATATCCATGTTGGAACGACAGGCTGAAATAAGATATTCATTAAAATTATTAATCCATGGATGGGATCGTCGCGTAGATATATGACCAGTGTCAGGATCAATTGATGAAGTGGGTACTAATTTACGTGGCATATACAACCGACAGTTATTCTTGTCACCTTGATTAGCAGTATGATATTTGTAACATGTATCAGTGTGTTTATGAATGTTGTCTGCCTCAACGAGTTGCACCACATCTGCCCGAAATCGTGATCTAAAATTAGGTGATGATGGATTCGGAGTCGGAAGACAAGATGGAATCGATTTTGTTTCGTTATATGAAATATCCACGCCTAAAATAATAAGTAATGCATTATCTTATTCTTATGGCAACTATATTTTACCGAATATTGAATGATTATGAGTTGGCGTTTGTAAGAATCTTTTTGGTGAAGCATATAGTTGAGAAGTTGATGAAGACAATTGTTCTTTCACTGGTGTCGACCAAGTATTAGATTGATTTATATTTTGTTGAAAATCCGTAATATCGATGGTGTGCAAAGCTGTATAAATGTTATCTTTTGATAATCGTGGTGATGTATTTCTTGATGGTGTATCTGCAATACGGAACACATAATGATAATCAGAAAACAATAAAACTTATCTACCATTCAAATACTCTAAGACATGTTTATCTTTGAACTCATCTAAATCTTCTTTAATAATATCTTCTAAATATGCTATTAACTTTTCACGAAAATCAACATTTTGAATCTTCTCTTTCATATAGGCTGGTGTCATATCGTGATCAAGCCAAATAAGAAGATGAAGATGAAGAGAACCTCGTCCTTGGCTTTCAACAGTACCAAAGTAAGCTTTTATTGGTCCAAGTACACCACCAACAATCATAGTATCTAAGATATTAGTAATTAATATATGAAAAAATTTGGCGGTAGCAACGGGATGAGAAGCAATAATTTCCGCTCTTTTATAAGTGTCCATAAGTTGCTCTGTTTGGATGTTGTCTAGATCAAGCTTAACACCTGCAAAATATAATGCCACAGGACTATGAATATCGGCTGGATTCAAAGTAAGAAATATGCTTGGAAGGCCTTGGTTATAAATAAGTGCATGAATTTTGGTACGTAAAGCTGTACGTGAATATGCTGAACCCATCACGCGACCATCAATTGTTTTGATATGATTCAATAATTTATTTAACGCTTTGCTGGACTTCATATGGTAGGTTCTTTCGGAGATATTTTTAAGAGCTGTTTCAATATCTTCGCTGCTTAAAGATTGAATTTCGTGAGCAGATGATCGAAAGTAAGGTTTCGTTGCTATTAATTGAGCATGGAAGCAAGCATCACGCCGTTGCAATATATTGAAGACCACGAATATAAAACTGTGATTTTTTTCAAAACGTCGATCGCTGTAGGACAACAAGTATCGTATATGTTCTCGTAAGTTTATTTCAATTGGACGCGTTTGACTTTCAGGTGCTCCACGTCCATAGCAAAATAAAGTTGGATACAGGCCGGCTAATAGTTTTGGATTAAAGTACTCACTAACAGGCTTGGAAGAATGAGGAATCAAGTAAACTCGTTCGTTGTCCATTTGTTCTTCTGTTTTACTGTTTTTAACTTTGTGTAAAAAATATTTTGCAATATCATCAGAAGACACCATGGAGCCATTAACATCAAGAACACCACTAAAAAAATGATATATAAAATAATTTCTTTGACGATGGATCTCACCTATTATTGATAGGAATAACGCCTACATTGTTGCACTCTGTTGGGTTAGATAAAGGATCAGGAATATACCCAACTCTTTCAGATTCAATTTCTTCATCACCTATTCTCTGTTCCATTGTTGACATAATGGATTCCGGTACGTCGTCATCAGGCAGTTGGGCAATATTCTTTAGGTTGATCTCGATGTTTCGATAGAGAATATTAAATTGCTTCAATCAATTCAATGCCTGAATAATTTTTTTTTTGCGCACCGTTAAGATTTTTCGAAGATGGATACGCTCAGGCGGACGAGCTCCAACAAAAATCACTTTAAGTGTGTCACACAGATCATCAAGTGCAAGTGGTAGACTAGTAACAATACTTGGTATATTTTGAAGAAAAGTTATACAATTGCCTTTCAATGCTGTTTGTGAAGTCGTAGCTGAATGAAAAGGCGAATGAAGTTTTATCACACAGCTATTATGACGGTAAAGTGATATTAATTTTTCTTCTGGAATCGTTAGACCTTGTAATTCGGGCGGCACATCACCTAACCATACATCATTAGCAGCTGAAAATTTTGGAATGTGTCCTTTTAATAGAGCGTCCTGACATTTGTAACAAAGTGTACACATGTTTGTTCTGTTTTGTCGAAACAAACCATTGTTATATAAGAAAATATCATTCTCAAAATAAAAAGATGATGACTTGGTAGTTGAGGACTCTAAAATTATTAAAAAGCATTGAAAAATTTATAAATTACACATGAGAAGCTATTACTTTGACTGTGTCCAACCATAGGTATACTAATATTTTGTGCAGTGGTTACAATTTCTTGGTTTGAATGTTCAGTATCTGATGACTGAATACTTCTGATAAAATTTTTAAATTCATCGGAAACTTTCAGTAAATGAACGTTAGGAATTTTTGAGAGTGGTACTTTTTTCGACTTTTGTACTGGAGCGTAGACATTACAAACTCCACAAGTAACTTCAGCTAGTTCTGACATAGACAATCGATTTACAAATTTTTGCAAACAGGCCTCTTTTAATGCACGAGGTATTGGTTGTGGCCACAGAGAGTCAACGGACCATTTTTCTCTCCTGGAGGACGTCTGGTTTTGTATAGAATGGTTGATATTGGTACTATCACACAAGTCGAGCCCCTCCGTATCAATCATATGCATCTCGATATTTTCCTGCTGAATATTTATAATTTCAGTTGCATGTTTTTGAACTTTCTTCTTCGTTCTATTCGATTTAGTTCGATTCTTATCTTGTTCAAGTCGCATCTGACATTGTTCTTCTGTTTCATTCATTCTTCCGGATCGACTTCGGTTTTTTTCTTTTTCAAGACGGATCTCACGCTGTTCTTCTGTTTCATTCATTCTTTTGAATGCGCTTTGTTCTCTTTTTTTTTGAAGTCGATTTTGACGTTGTTGTTCTCTGTTGTTTTGATTTTCTTTCACTACACCCCATATACGTGATTCGGAAGAATTCTTCTCTACATTCATTTCAATTCGTAAACGTCTGTTAGGTGATGCTTCAAATTTAGGAATTCGTACTTGCATAACAGCATTATTCTTAAAAGTCTTCTTTTCAGGAGTCTAAACAAATTCAACAATTTCAAACTTCGGTCTACATGGAAATAACTTACTGAAAGAGTTAACGTTAATTGATTGCTATGAATAGATTCGCTTTGGGCCACAGGTGACAAAAGTGGAACAAAATGATTAGGACTCCAGTTACTATTATTTGCAAGTCTTGCCTGTATTTCGTTCAAGATATGGCACCACAAAATTGTGATGTTACAATTAGCAGTAGTAGGTGGAGCAGGCGTATGAACACTATTCCAAAGTGCCATATAGTCTTGAGTATTAATATTTGGATAGACACTTCTTATATTACATTTAAGCACGCTGCATAGCGCACTAATTTCATATAATTCCGAAAATGTATTGTTTTTGCACACAGCTTGGACGGCAATATCGATGGGTCCAATCAAATTCAAGTAAATGTTTGAACAATACATTTCATTCGTAATGAACTCAATAATCGTTCGAACTAAAATTATTGAAAAACAAATAGTGTACTGATATAATTAAAATGCCAATTTATCTACCACTTAGTTCACTTGTTGTCATCGTTGGATTATTCATTAGAAGGCCAATAGAATGGTATAAACAATTTCCATCAGCAGGAACTTTGACTGGAATCAGATGACGCACATCATTAGCAGCCTTTTCAACATATTCCATGGCTATTTCGTCTACGTTATATCTTCTCTCATCAAAAACTTGATTTGGATGGAATTCAATTGGTACCATTATTGATTCGACCTTCAAGATCAAGACATTGATTAAAATTTAGGCTGTACTCTAAAAAGGCTTACCTGTCTAATTCGTTGTACAATAGAAACAATCTCATCATAGTACATGATACTTTCCGTGCATCGTTCCAAAGTTACAAGTAAATGAGCAAATTTTTGAGAACGACCCATCCCATAACATTTTAAACAACAGCCACCCGTACATTCCATGGAACAAAATAAACATCCTGTATTCATATCCGACTTCAACGTATATATCAATCTACTATGATCTGAAAAAAAGTAATCTCTCAATGCCGCAAAAAGTCAAACTTAACCATAAAAAAAATAACTTTGTCCACCCAAACTTTCCCGGAAAATTATACGTAAATCTCGACCCTGAACGTTGCCCAGAGAAATTCTCTCTTAGGGAATTTCATCTCGAATCCCGATCACTCTAAGAAGATAAGAAATCAGATTTTCTATCTCTAGGGTCACATTCGATGCCACTTCAATACCTTCGTATCAAAAAACGAATTTAATTTTTATTCCTAAGTTCATCATTATACATATCCACAAGTGGACCGTGAAAGTTGAAGAGAAAAAATCTCTCTTATGGTACTTTATATCGGATTCAAATCAATCTGACAATATCATAAATCATCTTTTCTGACTTTCGGACCACATCCGATGCCAGTTTAATGCATATGGACCAAAAAAAAATTTCATTTTTTTCCAAATATTGATCATCAAAGACATCCACACATGGACCTTTGCACGTTGAACAGAAAAAATCCTCTCTTAGGAAATTTTGTCTCGAATTCGAATGAGTGTAAGAATATTAGAAATCATCTTTTCTGTCTCTAGGACCACATCCGATTCCAGTTCAATACATATGGACGAAAACAAAATTTAATTTTTGTCCTCACGTTGACCATCAAGGACATCTACACATGGACCTTGGACGTTGAAGAGAGAAATTCGCTTTTACGATACTTTATATCGGATTAAAATGAATCTGACAATAGCATAAATCATCTTTTCTCCCTCTAGGATCACATCCGATGCCAGTTCAACACATGTGGACGAAAAAAAAATTTCAGTTTTTTCCTCATCTCGACGATCAAAGATATCAACACATGGACCTTGAACGTTAAAGAGAGAAATTGTCTCTTACGATACATTATATCCAATTGAAATCAATCTGACAATAGCATAAATCATCTTTTCTCCCTCTAGCATCACATCCGATGCCGGTTCAATACATATGGACGAAAAAAAAAATTAAATTTTTTTCCTCATATTCACTATGATATGCGTCTACACATGAACGGTGAACGTTGAAGAGAGAAATTTTCTCTTAGGATACTTTATATCGGATTAAAATCAGTCTGGCCATATCAGAAATCGTCTTTTCTGCCTGTAGGACCACATTCAATACCAGTTTAATACATATGGGCGAAAAAAAAATTCATTTTTTTCCATATGCTGACCATCATAAACATCCACACATGTACCTTGAACGTTGAAGAGAGAAATTCTGTCTTAGAAAAGTTTGTTTCGAATTCGAATGAGTCTAGGAATATTAGAGATCATCTTTTCTGTCTCTAGGACCACATCCCATGCCAGTTCAATACATTTGGAGAAAACAAAAATTTAATTTTTGTCCCCACGTTGACCATCAAGGACATCTACACATGTACCTTGAACGTTGAAAAAAGATATTCTCTCTTAGGGAACCTTTATCCCGAATTGAAATTAGTGGAATAATATTCTAAATTGTTTTTTTCTGTCTCTGGGTGCATATCCGATGCCAGGTCAATACATTTGGACAAAAAAAAAATTTCGATTTTTTTGTCTCATGTTGATTTTTAAAGACATGTACATGGTGATCTTGAACGCTGAAGAAAGAAATTCTGTCTTACAAAACTGTAACTCGAATTGAAATTAATCTAATAATATTCTAAATGGTATTTTTTCTCTCTGGGACGATATCCGATGCGAGTTCAATAGACAAAAATCGGAAAAAAAATTCGATTTTTGTAGTCCTCTTGATCATCGTAGACATATGCACGTAATGTTGTGGCTGGAAGTAAAAAAGTTTTCTTATAATTCAAAATAGCGAAATTTTTTTTTCACAATGGCAAAACATATCGAAACTTTTATACGTTTCGACACTTGTTACAGGTCATATTCAATAAAACGAAAAAATCATCGGATTTAACTGAAAATAATACAATAATTTGATCAATTGAATTGCCATATTACCACCAGAATAACAACAAATATTAAAATGAATAGAATCGGCAAATATTAATAAATGAAAATAGCACAATTTATGTTAACAGGGGTAGAACATATTGAAGCTATTAATATTTGCCGATTCTTCTTGTTCATTTTAATATTTGTTGTTACTCTGATGGTAATATGGCAGTTCAATTGATAAAACTATTTTATTATTTTTGGTTAAATCCGATGACTTTTTTGTTTTATTGAAAATGACCTGAAACAAGTGTCGAAACGTCTAAAAGTTTCAATATGTTTTACCGTTGTGAAAAAAGTTTTTCGCTATTTTCATTTATTAATATTTGCCGATTCTTCTGATTCATTTTAATATACATTTTCTCTTTAGTTAGGAAAGTTGGAATTCGGATAAGTGTAAAATGATGAAAAGGTCTATTTATAATTCATGGAAGTGCGTCGGATGCTGTTGCAACAAATGCAATGGATAAAATTGAGTTGTTTTTGTTTTGTGTAAGGAGGATTTTTTATGAATTTTTTTGTAGTTCTGGAAAAGAAAAGGGTTGTTTTTTTTTCCTTAATGTAGGGTGGAAGGTACGAGGAATGAATAATGCTATGAGTTGGCGGTTGGTGCTGATGCACATATTGATTTTAATATTGGTAACAACGAGACTGACAGATGTACAGAGACATGGACGACTAGAGTCTTGTTAAGTAAAATACAAGATTGAGCGGATGGAGATGATATATAAGTGATTGCCGTTTGAGTTGGTGTGTTGTATCTTGTTCCTGTTAAACTTTCTTATATTTTTTAGCTGTAATTTTCAGCGTTGATAATTGTATTTCGTATTGAATATTTGGTCTAATATTCAATTATGGGTGTTATTGAGTTGTAAAGTATTATTCATAATATCTTGTTTGTTTAATTGTTTTCTGGTCTGGAAATGTAACAATAAAAGTTTTTTCAATGAGTGTGTTCATTTCTCTTAATTCTTTGTTGTTTTTCGACAGTCTTTGAACTAGAGATGGGCACCGGGACCAAAAAAATTTTCTGGTCCCGGTAAAAGATTTGCTTGCTGTTCTGCTATCTTTATTGTTAAAATATTCTTTGACTGTCCATTTTGTAGAGAAATGTTTGCTCTTTCAGCCTATATATTTAAAAATGTATCACAGATCTTCATTATCAATTAATTAAGCCAATACAATGACCGGGACCAAATTGGTCCCCGTTGGTCTCGGTCATCTTGATCCCGGTCATGTATTTGTTTAATTAATTGAAAATGAAAATCTGTGATACATTTTAAAATATATAGGCTGAAAGAGCAAACATTTCTCTACAAAATGGACAGTCAAAGAATATTTTAACAATAAAGATAGCAGAACAGCAGGCAAATCTGTTACGGGGACCAGAAACTTTTTTTGGCCCCGGTGCCCATCTCTACTCTCAACACAATCGGAAGTCTTGACTTTAAAATTCTGCTGTTGAGTAGAATGAGTTTTTCGGCAAAAGGGAATGTTTATCAGATTTTTGAGGTATGATGCTTTAGATTCATGAATTAAAACGATCTTTCTCTATCAGAGTAAAAAGAAAAAAAAGAACATTTTTTTTTATTTTTTATTTACATATTTACAATATATACACATAAAAACATATTTACATATTTACATCACCTTGACCGACCACCATCGTACCAGGCATAAGCACTAGCCAAGACGATTGGTATGGAGGAGGTGGATCCATATGGCCTTGTTGGTCTAAACAAAATATGTTTTTTATTAGTTTTTCAAAAGTACAATGTCTAAGCTTACCTGTGACCGGTGTACTGATGGTTTTGTACACCGGTTCACCTCCAATGTACCCTACCAGGTACAATGGAGCCACTTCTTTGTCTTACTGAAGCAAGTAACCTGTTTTTACTGGACCTGCGGAGACCACCTCGTCCGTAATGGTTCCAACATCACGGACGGATCGACAAGGCCACATGGTTCCTATATTATAAAAAGATAAAATGGATTGAAAGATTACGGTGAAATCACTTACCCGGCTTCGCCCGTACCAACGGTTTATGGTGGCCGGTACCTGCCGTTGCCGAATGGTAACATGCCATCATTTCGCCATATTTGGCGTGGCCTAATACAGTATTATCAATATTGTTCATATTTGTTTGACCTGGAAAAGACATTTTAATAATCTGAAAACATTTGATTATTAAATAAAAAGCTTTAGAGGAAAAAGAAGAAATGTATTGTCTTATTTTACGAATGAGTAAAATGAGTTTTATTCATATGTATCACGTTATATATATGCGATGATGATTACCCGTCAAGTTCAAGTTAATATCGCACAAAAGATAAACATTATGTGAAAGTATTCACGGCACATCTCTGTAAGAATACATGCTGTTAATTTTTATCTTCAACGGTACAAATGGCCTATGACAGATCATTAATCAAATATGAGGAGATTCATTGCTCAAGCATCAAATAATAACAAATTTCATGCATACCAATTTATGATTTCGATATCCAATTTATAAAAAAATATATGTACAAGCATATCATCCACAACAGGTGGTGCCTTTTTTCAATCTTATTCTTATTTTTCTTCAGCATATTCACACTTTTTATCTCATATATGATTGTCTTATGAATCTTATACAATGGCCTTCAGATTACATAATGAAATAATCTGGCAAAGAAGAGCTTTAAATACTTATAATCTGACTTTCATGCAGAAACTTTTAAGATAATACATGTTTATTGTTAAAGAATAATATGATAAAATGTAAACTATATTTCTACAAAAAACAGTTGATAATTAACTTTCTAAGATAATTTGCTTGGTTATTATAAGTATGATTATTTTCGAGTTTATAAATGAGCAAAAGACAAAATCAAATTTTAAAAAATTCAATTCCAAAGTAAGTATGTTTCAGATCAACAAATAAAATTGAAATGGTATGAGTATATTACTCTACATCTAATTTACAACGACTTAATCATTTTTTTCAATCTGATTTAATGATTTAAACTTTTCAACGTCGGTTTCTTTATCTTGATTGGCACTATCATATTGATGATCATCATCTCGCTTTTGTTCGCGATAATTATTCAATTGATTTGAATTCATTTGTTTATTTTTATCGCGCTTTTCTTCGTTATAATTGTTCAATTGGCCTGAATTCTTTTTTTGATTTTCACAACGTTCATCCACAAGATAAGATGCCAATTGAACATCGACCTTTTCTTTCTAAAATGAAAATGCTAGCTGTATATATTATTTCGCAAATTCCTTCTCACTTGTTGTTCAGTTGATGAATCATTCACTTGTTCATTCTCTTTTCTTGTTGAATTACAATCATCTACAATGAATATTAAAAAAAACATTTCAATATTTGTATGTTAATTAAATCTTTTATCGCTACCTGAATCATTCAATTGATGAATATGATTACCAAATGTTGATGACAAATCACATGATTTCCAACTTTCTAGACAGGAAATTATATAAATTGATTCATCAATTAAAAATGTCAAACCGTTTGGTTCCATTTCTGGAACATCTGAAAACGGATAGCGAACTCGAAATTCATCGTCATCTATGTCTAAATCTAATGGCCAATGAATAAATTTAGGTGGTAAAGGATTATTAAAAACTGAATTGAAATCATCATCGGAATCTGTCATTGTTTGTTGACTCAAGTATTTTTCTATATGATAATAATGTTCAATAGATATCTCAAAAAAAACAAATGATTCAAGGTTTATATAATAGAAGTAGATGTATATTTATTGACATGCTTTCATTAGCCGAATTAAAAAGACAACTCGTCGAGATTATCATATTTATGTGAGATGTCGATAGACAATAATGTTATTCTTCTATTTATCACTTCATCCATAAAATAAATTTTATTTGGAAAAAGCTTATAAATTCGATAGCAACGTATGTTTAGAAAACGTTCAGTGTTATTCATTGAGTTGTAATAGTATCGTTAAATAATTATTTTTTCCGATGCTTTGCAGTAAAAAGATATAGGTATGAACCAGTTTATTGACGCACAGATACTTTTCTACTCTTACAATCAAAGTAAGCAAAATGAGCAACGCAGTTGACAAAATCTTTTAAGAAACAAAAAAAAGTAGTAATAAAAAATGGACAATGCTTAATATATAATAAAATATTTGCTAAAAAAAATAATTAATTTTAAGCGAATTGTATATATAACTATATACAAAATTGTGTGAAGTTCATTTATCTGAAAAGAAATATTTTTCAAAATCATCAGAACACTTAAAAGTGAACAACATACTTGAACGTCACATGCCATGATTCAGCTCCTCATTTTTGGCAAATACCATCATCTGGATGTATCGATATGTAGCAGTTGGCGTGTTCAATATGATCACATAAAAAATAGGCCGAGTCACCTTTCATAAATATGTTGATAGGGAGATCGCAGAGAACACGCATTAGTTTATCTGGCACAGCCATCCTATAAGTTATATCACACGAGCAATAAAATATAAAATTCATCATATTACATACACTGCTATAATGAAAACTGATCGATGAACAGCAGTTGTCTTTCTCGAGTAATTATTCACGAATATTGTACGTGCATGATACAAATCTTTTTGCATCAAAATTTATTTCAAAATTACTCATATGTATCTACTTTGATTGCATGTCTGCAATGGAGAAAAATATAATCACGTACTTTGGATAGTATTCAAGGTCTTCTTATAATATTATGCCTCTTTCTTTCAAATTTTTATTCACTAATAATTATTCAAAGATTATACATCACTCTCTTGAACAAATTAATCGATACTAAAAAACAGACCAAGGTATCTCTAAAATATTTTCTGTTATATGTCAACTGAATGACGAGTATTTCAGATGGTATGACATCATTTAAAATTGCTTTTTAAATACATAAGGCATATAATACTAGAGCTGAATCTTTGATAATGACACTCTAAGAATGGCTTTTTAATTTATGTAAAAATATTTGAAAAAAATACGTTCGAATCAATCAACTGTTTTCCCTCTCGGATTTAAAAGAGTTCAAATTAATTACTTTATTGTATTCAATCATTACTACTAGATCTTGACAATATCATATATACGACCAGATCATAGATTGAAATTGAAACATGATTATTTAAGTTCATGTTCACCCTCAACTCTTTAATTTCTAACACAATTAAGTGGGTATGTATGACAAAATCTACAGTAATATGTTCTTAATTAGATAATTCTAAATTAGAAAAAATGGACAATAATTTTATTGTAATTGAATTATGGGATAAAAAGATCTCTGGTCCAGCTGATAAAATAATTTATATTGTTAAAATTCCACTAGAACAATTTTATAGACTATTTAGAGATAAACAAATAAATCTAGTTCTTTTACGAGCTTTGATTAATCTGTCCGCCTGGATTATAGCTTGAAATAGAATATGCGCTCTGAACTTATTTACTATGACCTTAAATAAAAATGTAAAATTCAGTTACCAGTAAAAAACTAGTAAACATGTTTTCGAACCTGGAACATTCACACACGTAGCAATTTTAAATCTTTCGTTTTGCCACTTAGTTTCAATTTTCGATCTTAAATTAGATAACAACAATTATTCTTCTCTAAGTCAATCTTCATTAATGGGCATAGGTGTATTATCTTATTAATTAATATGCCCCATGATTTATTACCGGCTCATTTTTCTCAAAAATTTTTAAACAATGTATAGGAATCGAGGTACCATAGTAGTATTTGAGTCATTGGTGAAAGGAAGTTTTGCATGTCGTCGATATTCAATCAGACGATTCAGAATGTATTCCAACTAATTGAAAAATCATCATTGTCGACAGTTCAGTCATAATCATCAATATTATGTTAATTTCAAATGTCATTATTTTGCAGATGATCTTTTGCTATCTACGGTCTCGTTATGAACAATTGCAACATAAAATGGCTTTTTTTTCAATCATTTACTTGATAATTCTATTGAATCACGAATCTCTAATGGTAACTCTTTGTCGAAGAATATTTCTAATTGTATGAAAGAAGATTTTGCTGAAAAATTTCACACATGCTGAGTTCCCAAATATAGTTTAAAAAACAGATTCACAAATAGTTAGAATATCTGTGCATGCTTCTGTATAATAGACATTTAAATAAAAATACATTTTATTGCTTTTTTAATATAAATAAAATAGCACAATGATGTGCTACTATCATTATGAAACTTGTCTACTTGCTTATGTTTTTACAAAAATTCTATATATGCACAAAAAACGATTATGTTATCATTGGTCATTGACAAGCCTGTTTTTTTAATAATTGATAAAAAAGAAGGTACTCTCTTTCTCACTCTCTTGTTTTTTCTTATCGATTATAATAAAACACAATGAAACATTAGTTTTTTGTTTCATATAAAAAACTTAGTACGGTGAAATATTCATACTAATATTTTCTCTTTACTTCGGTGTCAACCATGGCTTCTTTTTTCGATCGTTTACGAATGAATATTCAAAATTTTTTTAAATCAATTTTTGGTGGTACGGCTATAAATACGGTAACTGGTACTGTAGAAAAAGCGATTAATACTACTGTACATACAGTAACTGGTGCTGTTCAAAATCTCGTTAGTACTACTATCAATACGGCAACTGGTACTGTTCACATGGTCGTCAATACTACTGTAAATACAGTAACTGGTACTGCTCAAAAACTTCTTAATACTGTTGGTAATGTCATCAATAGTGCTGATGATATCATTGCCTCATCAGTAAATTGGCTAAAGGGTATTCAAAAATATTGGCCTATCTATCTGGCTATTATTGCTATTATTATGGTCTGCATTGTCGTCCTGTATTATTCAGTTTGTTATTACCTTAATCGAAAGAAAGCTAATTTACTCAGCAGTACATTTGTTGACCTTGCTAAAGTTATCAACAACAAAAGTGATATCTTGCAACAAAAAAAACCACTGCCATAGTCAATGTTGAATGTACCTTCCGTTTATTCAAGAAAATTATCCAATTTCATAGTTTAAACGGAAATTTTAATGAACATTCTTTTTACATTTTTTTAAAACCCGTAGTTTTCGTAGTTTAGTTCATATACTGAAATAGATTTTAGGCATCTTACTGTTCTAATCATCATTTAATCTCGTTTCATTTTTTTCATCATATAATCATTTTTTATATAATCATTCGGTTGTTGTTCAAAATTCATTATTTTAACCATTTTTTTGTGTATGCAATTGTTCGATTATATCTTACCATTATTTTAATAAATGCACGTCAATTAAAAACCAAAATCTACTTTTGTATGAATATTGAATAATGTTGTGATTATCGTTAATCAAGGTTACGCTTCCTATCTATTATGATTTATTAGTTACTGTCTTTTTTTTTGTATTAAATATGCAATATTATTTCAATTATTTTTGCATTTTTTGCTGCACGACAAATATCGATCGATTGATTTCTTTAGCCTAAATTCTATATTCCATATGGTTACGGTTAAGATAACTTACATTTACTTTGATGCCTACACATACATTGTTTTTGCCATTACATGAAAATTACACTTAGCCTCTGCAATGGAAAAGAGGGCGTTGATGATCATTCGATTTCAATCCATATCTTGGGTGTGAGTATGAACCAGAGAAAGACATGCACACCTACACCCACCCACCCCCACACCCTACTCACACTCACACCCTATTTGTATCTTTTTGAGCAAATTATTCGAGTTTTTGTTGTATTTGATCAATTTTTTGTCTAAGTCGATTAATATCAGTTTCAACAAAACTTTCTTCTTCACGACAATAACGAATTTCTTATGTAATTGGTTCAAGTTGTTTTATTATTATTATTCTTTGTTTATTAATTAATTCGATAAGTTGAGAATGAACGTGTTCTGCTGCTTTTTCAACTTTGTTGGTTGTTGTTTTTTTTTCCATTGTTCAATTTGATCAAAAAGGTCTAATGAGAAATAATTTGATTTTTCTAATTTTCGTATTTATTCAAGAAGTCTATCATGTGATCTCACAATTTCATTATCGAATTTAATTGATAGTTGCTGTTCATGTTCTTTGAAATCCTTTGCACAAAAGTATTTTTCACATCCTGTACAAAAATATTTAGTTAGAGGTTTATTACAAATTGAACATAAATTTGATTCATTTATTATTGCCATTTATTTTTAAAGAAAATCACTCAAACTTATGATGAATATTTCGATTTGAAATGAATTCATATGAATATTTATAAAGAAATTGATATAATTCAAATATCGTTCAACTATTTCAAATATGACTCAATCTATATTTAATAAAAATATAGAAATAAGATAACTTTAATGAATTCCTATGCTTATGAATTAATCATTATAACGGAAAAAATTTTTAATAAATGAGAACTCGTTTTCATTCTATGAAAATATGTTTATTACTTGAACACGAAAACAAAACCATCTATGATATTTTTACTTCTAGGAGATAACAATAAAAAATTTTTGAAAATAAATGATGATGTTTCAAATAAAAAAAAATTATGTTTTGTTTATTTCAATAGCAAAAATATTTTTATCAAGGATTATTTAATTTGATGAAAAATGATGTGGCAATATTTGAAAAGACACGAATGAATAAATGAAAAGTCAACAACATCTCCAATATTCTTTACTTTGAATGAATTTTTTTATTAGTCACAGAAAACAAACTATATCATGAGTTCTTTCCTTTCAATATCAATTTTGGTAGATTACGTCCATGTTTTGATTTAAAAATACGAGATAAATTTTGAAAATATTATAATTTCTGCTTGTACAATCCTTTGATTATGTACGCTCGAAATAAAAATAGTTCTAGTATTTATTTTAAATATATCGTCATCATAGGAGCATATTATCAAAAAACGAAAATTAATTATATATTCAGAAAGCGTTTGAACTTCATCAACAGATTCTCACGAACTTGATGTGTTTTTTTTATCATTGCCATCAAAATAATTTTTTAAACGTTTTTCATGATTGTAGAAATATTTTTTTTGAAAGCAAGTACATATCATGATAAAGATTAAAATTTCCTTTGATCTCATATATTTATTTACTGTCTTACGTTGATTTGTTAAAGAAGCGTATCAATGCAACACAAGACAAATATATATATGAGATGTTAGAGAATCTCAAGTTCTATTGAACTTTACAAATACTTGGTATAAATTTATCTTCATTTTAAGTTAATTATAAATTGAAGAAAGTAGAAAAAGTAGTGAATGCCAACACTTATCTATCAAAGATTCGTTCGCTATATTAAAATTATTTTTCAACGAATAAATGCAAGGTGATAGATAAACATATTGGATGATAGAAAAAATGTTAAGTTCTGTCACAATGTGTACTTGTTTTTTTTTATTTTAAAATATTTCTACAGCGATCAAAAACTTGAAAAACTTATTTCAATAATAATGGCAAAATTAACTCTCTAGAAATCCCTGTGAATCCATTTAAGAATCTTTGTCACATCTACGACAATTCAAAAGTGTAGATAAATTGATTATCTACATGTACACCCACCCATACTATATAGAGTAACTTCCGACTTACGCCCACAATTCTTACTGTTTTGGATTTCAGATATATGCATTGAAAAACAAAAGTTTTTTTTCTCGGCGAAATATTCAAAAGTTCTGTTCACAGTTTTATAACAGTTCAATCAACACGATAAAGCAGTCAATATGAAGTATTTAGATTGTTCTCAATCTTTTAAATATTAAAATTGATATTTCCATCTTCTTTTATTTCATTAAAGATGAACAAGTTGTAAGTAAATATGTGACGAGATATTACTTTGATAAAATCGATTCGATACAATTAATTATGTAGAGAATAATTTTTACTTTCAAAATATCTTTTTATTTCTACCTTTGAAAAAACAAGCAATCTCACGTATATTATAACAACAACTTGTCTGGTTTTGGTAATTGAAGAAATATCAGTGATGAATGGTTTTTTTCCAAGAAAATTTTTCTTCAAAAAAAATTATTTCATGAAGATGAATTCTATGAAGATTATCATTTGAAATTCAATTGATTAACTACTTTCACATAAGTGATAGGAGAAAGAAGAATTTCACCTTCATCCTTAAAATATGAATATGCACGAATGAGTTTTTCTAATTTTCTTGTCAATAGAAAATATCGTTCAGGTATCCATTTTTTTCGAAGAAAAAGATAGCTTGATCTTCGGAAATTTCTCGACAAATTGTTCCATGTTTCGTTGGCATGATATGCTGAAAACATCATCTCAAGTTTAAAGAAACCTATGAGAAAAAACTATAAGTATTTGAGCCATAGTCAAAGTTTTTGATTCCGAATCACATAAGAATTGTTCTCACGTATATTCGATTCTATTGTGTACAAATAAATCGATATCGATTTGTCTTCATTCAACCTATCTGTACGTTTTTTCCAATTCATTTTATCAATTATATTTTGTTAGAATTCTTTGTCAAGAATGTTTTTTTTTCTAATTATTGACATACTTCTTCGACAGATAGCAAATATTTAGTACGTTGTCGCTAATTGATTTGAGTAGATGCTTTAGTTCATCATGAATGTTAATCTACAGACTCGACTTTATTATATCAAATATCAATTGGATTCTCTTAACACTTAATGAAAAAATATCAGTATCCATCATTTCATTTCTTAATATTAAATGTTAACGAATTACTTAATATTTTATATCAAATTTAAGTAATTATGTTAAACAAATATCATTTAATCTCGAATTTTTCTCTACTACAATAGGAACTCAACATGTTGTTATCCAAGTAGCTTTTTCATATCAATCAATCAAATGCGAGTAGGATTTTTCTCTATTCTTGTAAGAAGAAAATCTTGTGTTGTTCGGACTGATCATGCGACTATCAGAAATTTTTTTTAAAAATAGTTCGGATAACGCTATGCTGAGTTCTTATTGGAGCGAAGAAAAATTTGAAATTAAATTATATTTGCTCAACATAATCATTTACATTTAATTTTAAGTTAATTAAATGGTAAGTAAGAAAACTTCACCGTAATATAGTACTAAAATAATTTGCTTACATTTAATATTAATAAATTAATTGGGCGCTATTGATATTATTTTATCAATCTTAAGGATTAAGTAGCGAATCCTAAGTTAAGATAAATGGTTAGTCCCTACAACAAATGATGATTTGACTTGCATAAATTCTATTATTTTTGCACATTAATTTCTTACTCATCATTCAATGAATTATTTGTTTTCATGTTTCGTAGGAAACATATGCATAAGAAGTGACGAACCCTATTTAAAAAAAACCAGAATAAAATCAAACGATACTCACGTTTGTTCTCTTGAGAAGAAAAACGTTATTCATTTCGAATAAGGTGCATGCGACTCAAAATTTTCATATCATTTTTTTCGCTTTTTTGTATGATTGGATAGAGCACATGAAGTCACGTAGAAAGTGTCTTTTTACTTTTCATCAGTAGGTTTTACGAAAAAAAATGTTGTCATGAGAGTTCTTAAATAAATCAACTCTTTCGTTTTAAAAGCTTTTTCGATTTTTCTAATGTGATTCTAAACATTCTGTCTCTATGAAAAATATTAAATCGTTTGTTTTCAATTCTTGCTGATAAAGATAATTTTGTTTTTTTTCAATATCAGTGACAAAAGAAAAAATGTTGTTCTCATGTTTAGATATGAAACTGAGCCAAAAAAAACGTAGATTTCGTTATAAAATATTTTTTATCGAAATAGCGTCTGAGGAGAACCACAGACGAAATGAATCAAAAAGAGTCAATGATAGAGTAGAGATTAAATTTTGATAAAAGATAGTTTCACATGTTCATTCTGAATATCATATTTCTTTTCCTTGTTTTTCAATTATTGATGGTCAAGATCTCTAAATACAAAGAACGTTTTTTTGTTGTTTCGTCATTCTTATTGAAAAAAATTATTTTTCTCAACATGGAATCAAAGCATAATTACACAATATTTTAACAATTCTAATATTTTTTTTTCTAGTCAATTATATGTTGTGAAACAAAAAAGAAAATCTTTATTAAATTGGAGAAAATGAAAAAAACCTATTATATTCACAGTTGTATGAAACATTAACATAGTTTTAATGAAATCTCAAATTTGAGATTTTTTTTGAGAAACCTACTTTTAAAAATTAAAGAGGCATTTTTCTAGGTAATCCTATGTGTTCCATTTAATTATTTGACAATATTGTCGATTATGATTTAGCATAATAGACAAAAAAATAATAATAGTAAAGTAAGTTTTTCACAAGAACATTATTATGTTAAACAAGAATGTTCAGTTTATTAGCTTATTGATTTTACTTTGTTCATCGTATTGATATTTCCACTGATCCGAAAAATAAATGAAGAAAGTTAAATCTATTTATTATGAATATAGTTTATCACTGACAATGGAAAGGTTTGTACTGTTGAGCGAGATGATCGACGATGTTCGAGCCAAATGATCACTCTCACTGAGAAACTAACAAATTTAAAACATGACGTGCGTATAGTGAGTCTGGATCGAAATATTGAATTTTTCAGTGAATTTTCTCTGTGGAACCCCACTGTCGCAGCAAAAT